>VFFE01007054.1:2131839-2154209 GCA_008921705.1 Burhinus oedicnemus | reverse complement strand
ACAAAACCAGAACTGCATTAAGTATTTCAATGAATGCAAACATGGAGCTATGAAAGAGGATTTGATCCTCTAATTTTCTAAACTGCTCTAAATGTATTAAGTTAAATGACAGACAAAAATTGTAACGTCTCAGGGTAGGAATTAATTTTTTTTTCCTTTTAAACAGATGGCAATTACATTTTCAGGAAATAGAATTTTTTTACTCTTGATCAAGTAGTTTTCTATATAAAAAACTATGTAAAAACATATGAACAAATCTTCACACTCAGTTTCTAAGATCTATCTTAATTCAAAGTACTGATACACAGAGAAAGGTCCAAGTGTATTATCTGGTCTAGTAGTAAAATACGGTTAATAAATATGAAAAATGTTCCTCCATTTTGCAGTGCTCAGAACCTCAAATCCTAGGGCACAAACAGATGGATCACTGTGATAATGAAAAAAGCCCAGGGGAGGGAACATTTTTGCTTAGTTTTGTTACAGAACAACAAGTCAACCTTCATTATGCATTTCATTGCAATGTAGAAGAAAAAAGAAAAATACCCCAGTATTTGAAGACAGACATTCTACAGGACACCTGGGAGACTACAGTAAATTATTTGGGATATCAGAAGCTAGACACAATAATTTTTCTCTCTCTCTCTCTTTTTTTTTTTTTTTTTTTTTTTTTTTTTTTTTTTAAATATAAGGGGGTGCTGCATTCAACATTAAGGAACTCTAGTTTCATCTTAGCATAACACATTCTTTTGTTTGAGGGTGGCAGAGCACCGGAACAGGCTGCCCAGAGAGGTGGTGGAGTCTCCGACTCTGGAGACATTCCAAACCCGCCTGGACGCCATCCTGTGCAACCTGCTGTAGGTGAACCTGCTCTGGCAGGGGGGTTGGACTAGATGATCTCCAGAGGTCCCTTCCAACCCCTGTGATTCTGTGATTCTGAAGATGAATTGATAACCAAACGGCCAACTGGAAGCTGCGCAGTACCAGTGACCATAGTCAATTACTAAGGACTAAAAAGGGAAATAAATCACAAATGCTTACATTTATATTTGATGGTTAAAGAGAGTTTTTTTCCCAAACTGAGGTATTTTTGAGTGACAATTGAGAATTTCTTTAAAAAGTTTGTTAGAAAAATAAAAAATAAAGTTTTTAATCTTATTTACTGTATCTTAAAAAGGAGTTTTGAATGAAGAGCCTGTTTAGGTTTATTAAAGACTACTGCTGAAAGCGACAATTAGAAAAACATGCACCAAACATAAAACCCAAGGAAGGGCACACGACAAGCAGCAAAAAATTGGGAGTACAGACAATTGCCAAAGATAGGCAAGAAATATCTGTATTCAGTAAAGACAAGTTTGGGTTTTTTTACACAAAAGAAATTCTAATAATAGTAGTAGTATCTATCTAAAGGACAGTAAAATAGTTATTAGTGATGCAAAAATGACAGAAACCTTCAATATTTCTTCTGTACTAAGAAGAAAGCATTATAATGCTCTCCAATCAGATAAAAATGTTTTTTGATTCCCTCAGTAAGTGCAAAGTGCCAGCTGAATTTTTTTTTTTTTCTTTACATAAGCAAATGTGGATAATGTGGCCATGAGTTCGAAAGAGTTGGGTCTCAGCATATTAATTTCTAATTGAATCTTGGAATATTTCGCAACTTAGAGAAGCTAGCTGAGTGCTGTTGTTGCATCCACACTGAAAATCCAAACCAGTGTCTTGGAAGAAATAATGGAAAAAAATAATAAAAATAAACTGATAAACAATTAGTTCACATGGTTTTGCTGAAAATCAGATCTTGGCAGAGAAATCTGGTTTCGCCTTTTGATGAGGTTACCAGTTAAGCTGACAAAGGTAACTGTGAAAATGTTCTGACTTTTGAAAGGCATTATAAAACACAAATAAAAACAGTTTAAAAGCAAATGTTAAACAACATAAAATAAAAAAAAATTAAAATTAACGTGAAATTAAAAACTAGTTTTTCAGAGATTTATGATTCAATAAGGACGCTTGCTAGGGGGACTTTTTAGCCATCATTACCAAGTCTGACATGACTGAAAACTTCACTGGTCTTCAGAAATAAATATAACATTACTGGTAATAACGTTTGCTGGTGGAATCCGGATCAAGGGAAACTAAATAATGAAGAGACAGAGGCAGTTATAAAAAGCAGCATCGAGTGTTTAGTAAGTTTGTTAATTCAAAAAGATATTTTAACGTAAGCAAACGTGAAGTTACACATGAAGAAAGAAGGTATTCAGTCTGCGGTGAAATATGGGGAAACAACATTCTGGAAAATAGTGATCATAGTGATTTAGTGGTCACAATGGATATGCAATTTGAGCTTTTATTGTATTGTTCTTACATTAGAAAAAGGATATGGCAAACTAGATTAAGGAGCAAATTTAGTTTCCATACGTCCCTAGTTATATTGATACTGGAATATGGCTCCCAGTGTTGCTGACCAGTGGTTCAATACCAATGCTGATGAATTAGAAGGGAACCAGAAAAAGGCTACAAAAATATCTGAGGGCTACACAAAGTCCTTGATCACAACAGGCTTCAAAAGCTCATTCTCTTTTCAGATAAGACAACAGATTTTCTTCTGTTTTCTCACGTTCTTGGTCA
This sequence comes from Burhinus oedicnemus, assembly GCA_008921705.1. NCBI lineage: Eukaryota > Metazoa > Chordata > Aves > Charadriiformes > Burhinidae > Burhinus > Burhinus oedicnemus. The sequence goes on along the minus strand of VFFE01007054.1, from coordinate 2,151,584 downwards.
GGCAGCTGGACTAGATGACCATTGTAGGTCCCTTCCAACTCCTATCCTCTCCTTTCCTCTCCACCAAAACCTGCGACAAACTTCCAAAACAAGAGTGAATTTCCCTCCTAAGTATCTTGCAGCAATGCTTTTAGTTCAAAGCCATTGCTTGTCCCTGTCATTCCCAAGCAAGAACAATAACTGTAATATGTCACAACACTCCTCATACCTGGAGCTCCTTATTACCTCTGTTTTCCTTTCTTCAGGCTTTTTAAAATTATTTTTCCTTGCTGTTATGTAATTTTGCTGGGTGGGTTTTTTTGGTCATTCATAACCATATGAATTCTAAAATCTCAGTCACTCATTTGACTCTTTTCAAATTTGTGAGAAAAGAAATTCACAAATATTTAAAAACATAAAACATTGTTCTCATCTACACTGTTGAGATCACCTCTACAATGTAACAAAGTATTTGTGATTTAGTGGTTAGAATATGTGGTCCAAGTTAACTCTGCTGAATTTTGTTTCCAATTCCATGTTGCATTAGAAATATCCTTAAATCTTGACTAGCTTCACTTTCTCAACCTCAGTATGAATAATGGTATTTCCTAACACAAGGAAATAAAGACTAAGAGATGATTAGAAAAATCCTTTGAAAAGTGACATTATAAATGTTAAATGACTACCCATACGCATACCTTTGGGATCCTATTTCTGTTTACAGTAAGAGTGTCAGTTTTCTACCTGTTGATGAAAAACACATAATTTCCATCTCATTTTCTTCATTTTCAGAACAGGCAATAGCTAATCTTTATGGGGGGAGGTCCAGGAGACTTGCTTCAGCTGGTATCTCAGGGCTAGCTTACTTTAATGCTTTACCCCAATTATCCACGGCAAGTGAAGCAGCATCCTTTGGGGAGGTCAGCAGTGAGCGAGAGAGTTCCTGGCTGCAGGAATGCCTTTTATAAAGGCTAAGTATCTGGGGTATTCTTATTAATTATGATTGCTTTTCATTATTATTATTATTATTACTGATCATCTTACTCTCTGCCTTTTTCCTCTCTAACTTCTACCCTTTTGCTACACTTCTTACCACCTCAACTGCAAGCTTCAGAAAACGATGGTTTACATTTATCTTGTGCACAGTGCAGTGGTGCTCCAGCACTGCTCCAGTCTCTAAGCACTGCTGTATTAATAGCAACAATGTTAGAGAGATACAGAGGAAAAAAAAATCAGAGCTGACAGATATTTCTGGATGATGTATTCACAATAATCCTTCATATTCCAACTGCAAGAAGGGAAGTATTAAAACAGTGGCTACAAAAATGAAGCAATTCCAGCTCTCTTTCATCTGATCCTTCCGATCATGCTTTTTAAAGCATTAGCCAAGGAGCAACCTGAACTTATGCAGCACATCTTTGAACAACACAGGATGTGAAGAAGAGAAAGAGGTACTCAGTCAATGTTTAAGATGATGACTCAACCAAAACTATAATGAATTAAACAACAGAAGAGTTGGACCTACATGCAGGCAGGCATGACAACAGACAGATCTACTGGGCCGTGCTGTTGCAGAGGCCATTGCTGAAATACTACTACTAATTGTAATAGCTAAAATTTAAAAGAGATGCTGCATGAAAGAATCAGGCAAGCACAACAAAGGTTATTCCAGGTCTGGAAAGCAATCATTACAAGTGATACAATTCCCGAATTAAGCTAATTTGGTAACTGTCTGGAAGAACCTATGTCAAGTCAATATTTGTGGTACAACACTACAACATAACAGACAAAAGCACTGAATAACTGGAAGCTTCTGAGGACAACAGACCACAACACACTTGGATACGTGATGAATCCTATTTGCATTTTTGAGACAAATGTATTTGTGTCAATTGAGTATTTCTTTCTAAAAGGTAAGTGGGTAAATTCTATGGCTTGTACAGACAGCTGAATGGAAGATATGATCTTATCTTAAAAAAAGAATAAATTTTATGAATAATTTATCCTTTAAGAAAATCAGACCTGCTGAATATTTTCTAGAATTCTAAATAAAAATTATAATCCGCTAATGAAATAGGAACAAACACTTTCTTCCGTAACAGCTGTCAGCTCTCTATAACCTGTAATGATTATCAGACTGATTTTATTCTTTAACAAGTCATGTAATCTAAGGCACTTAACACTAAATTTTGAAAGACAATTTCACTAATCTCCACTTCAGACTGTTTGTGATTTGTTATGCGATGATTACAATATTGTTAACTACTATGTGCCTCATTTTTCCCCACTGGTAAACAAAACCACAGTATTATCTCCCAGCAGAGCTGCGAGAATTCAGTAATTCACAGGTACAACTACTGACATATTCGTTGCCAAAGTATTAACAGAGCAGTACAACAGTTTTAAATGGCTAAATCTACCTTGTTAACCATCAGTCAATGTTTGGGATGTTCCCAATAAAGGGAAAAGGGATTGGTGGAAATGCTCAGATATTTTGTTCCCTTCCAGCTTTAATTGACTGACAGAATGCCATCTGTTGCCAGAACAGAAGATATTGTTTATAGATTCAGTTAGTATGCTGAGATGTGGATATGGAAGTTGCTGTCTGTAACACTATGATGAGAAACAGGTTTATAGTCAATAGTGTTAATAGTCTAAAGTCCTTTCTGATTTTATTTTAATTAGACTTAAAAAGAAAATCCTCTCTTGCATAAAATTGCTCTCCAACATTCAGAAGAAAAGGTCACTATTCAGCCAAGAATACTTTTTTAAAAATAGTAAGTAAGGCACTTACACCTTAACTAGAATAGCCTCTATCTCATCTGTGTGTGTGTGCGTGCGTATAATCTAAACATCCAGATTTTCTATTTTCAGAATTATATACCATAATTGTCCAGAATGCACATCATGCTTATAGAGATAGTGGGTTCAGCTTTATAGGAAGATTAGATTTTGATTAAGTTCGTTCTAGTGCAAGCTAAATTCTACAGCTAGGCAGAAGTTGCTCTCTTTGAAATCACACCAGCTAGTGCATGTTTCAGGCAGAAAACACGAGCTATTACTTTACCAGAATTTGAATTTATGCTTTGTGTCACAAGTGAGTGGTCTGCATTAGCTTATTTAGTGCTTTGCATCCAGAAACCCTACCTAAAATCATGACCTTCTTATGCTAGATATTACATATAAAAGGGAAGGATGTTTACACAGTTAGTAGATAAAACCTAAGAAAAAGGAAGTCTTACTATCTCAAGCCTACAGACACAGAACTGAGGCCGAGGAGACTAAGGCGTAACAGCAGCCTGTGCAGAACCAGGAACTAAACCCGGATCTCAAGTCACCAACCTAGTGACCTAATCACAAAGCATCTTTTCTGTAGATAACTAAAGACAAAACAGTTTCTTATGGGATAAAATATTGACCCAGTTCTGTTTTCATCTACATTTTTGCAACTCTGCTGCTATCATCACAGTTATGGGAGGGTGGGCCTGGCAGTCTTAAAGCCTATATGTGTATATATATCACAGTGCATGATGTAAGACACCCTCAAAATAGTGATTTTTGCAGCCAGAATTTTATTCCGTCTTCCTATAAGGCATTAAACATTATCAAAATACAGAATGAACTCCAACAGGAGCTGCTGTTGAAGATAAATTACTATAACCAGTAAGTTTTCATGAACATCAGTTAAGCCAATATTAAGAACTCTGCAAAAATTACCCTATTGTTTAAAAGCATCAGTTTTAAGGGCTAGTACTGTAATGGAAGATGGACCTTAAAGATAGCAAACTGGGTCAATATCTCACTTGCTATATGCATCTTAAAAAAGCAGACATTTGATGGAACATCAGAAAAGCAATCCAGTCCTTTTTGGTCTTCCTTTATTTTATTTTGTTTTTTTTAATTTAAAAACATCCCAGTTTCCTCCCTTAGGAAACATAGAGACTTAAACTGTAAACTTAGATAAAATGAGAATATAGATTTTTATTTTTTTTTTTTTTTATGATTGTGAAACATACATAGAGATACTTACTATTTTTTGAACACCAACATCTTTGGTAACTATTATTTTGGTACTTACCATGGTTTATCCCGTGATACTTTTGAAGGAAAGACTGTGTGCTGTTTGCTACTGGAGGTAAGTAGATTGTCTTTGGGCGTTTTGAATGGCTTTGAGTTGCTGCTGACAGGGTTATGGCCGCTGATACAGGATTTCGGTTTCATCTGTACTAGGGATGTCCTGGAATTGCAGGCTGGAGAAGCTGGAGAAGGGGAAGGTTTACACATTGAACCGTGTCTTCGTTCTGTAATGGAAAAAATAATAAACTTTACAGCATTTCATAGGCTAAAAGGAAAAAAAGAAGTCAGGGAAGAGGAAATTGTTCCTCTCTATGCTAGTTACAATGATTTCATCACTCTGAAGCACACCAGTTCATTACTAGTTACAATGATTTCATCACTCTGAAGCACACCAGTTCATTACTGTTGTCAATGTAATCAAGCCAAATGATAGTCAAACAAAATCAACTCCGTGAAGTGCTCTGAAAAGTGCAAACATAGTAAAATGAATGCTAATAATCTACCAGAAATTTTCACCAAGAAATCTCAAACCATTTTTTTAAGCAATAAGCAACCACCAGCATCTGTGTGAGGTACGCTAGGTGTCCCAGCTCTTTCACGGAAAGAAGAAAGAGCAGAGTATGTAACAACAGCTCAGATGACTTGGTGAAATACTCTCTGACAGAGATGAGATTGCTTCTATAATGGTTTATGAAGAATTCATATGACCTGGTTATTGGGCAGTTTACTTTATGACTGTCTTGTTTCAAGTTTAATGGGAAGCTATAAGGAAAACAACCAAAAGACTGAAAAGTAGCGAAAGGTCTACTGCTCCCTTCCAGAGAGGCAAGCTCTGCCTGGTTTGTAGCTTGGAGGTTATCTCCAAGCACCAATCAAGGTAAAAGCTTAATTTTTTCCACACAGAGCAAATGGCAAGTGCAAAAAACCAGGAAGTCCATGTATCAGTTACAAACATTGCATCTAGACGTCAGGCCCTTGTGTAAGCACTGTTCATGCTCACACGAGAGACCTCTTAAGTACTGCAAAAAGCAAGGCCTTGCTGATCCCACAACAGGAGAACAGGCTTCAGGACAGACAGACTTCAGTAAAATTGTTTGGGTTTGGTTATTATTATTATAATTTTAAAAATGTAAGTGTCCTATCCCTGATATTGTTAAAGAAAAAGATTGCTTTAAGAAGGTATTTGGTCGTTCTTTACAAATTATATACTTCTCCAGGGTAGAAGTGCTAGTGCTTGGCCAGCCAGCTGGATCACAGTGTGCTGCAAGCAATGGGCTCGCTGCTGCGAACTTAAGCACAACTATAAAATATTACAAGAGACAGGAGTTGTTTTCTGCTGAGAGGTGCTACAAATCCTTAACAGTCCCGTCCCCCCATTTGCGGGAACACCCCTTCCCCAAGCCCTTCACCCCGCAGCGAGCCAGCCCTGGTGCCCCCCAGCCAGAGGCAGCGGGTGGCACGGGCAGGCTGGGGGAAGAGGAATTTTCCAGTCAGCCGGGTTGTGCCCAGCAGCAGCTGACTCCAGCTTGCCGGCACCCCGACACCAAGAGCCTCCAACGGCGGGGATCAGCCAGGTACCCCTGCTACCAACACAGTAATCAAACGTAGCAAGCGTAATGTAATTATAGGCAGAGAAGTTTGGGCAAGCTGGAGTTTCTCCTTCAACACGCAGCGATTTTTCCTCATCTAAACCCTTCAGCACTTCACTTGAAGAATCCAAGTGGGTGCTACTCTTTGAGCTTGCACAGCATCATCCCGTCAGCCAAGAGCAGGTTAAGGAAGCAACAGCGACCTGCTGCTGCAAGGGAAGGATTTGTATTTACATCGTCAACCCTGTGCTCACTAGTTTGATATTTCAAGGGTAACTAAGAAAAATTTTCCCACAGAGAATCAAAACACGACAATTTGTCTGGCATCCTCACAAGTAAAAACTTGCCAGTAGCAGAAGGATTCATCCATGATTAATTTGCAATAGGCGAATGCCTCAAGAACAAAGATAAATGCTTAAAAAAAAATAATTAAAGAATATTCCAAACTGTTTCTATTATATCTCCCATGACTAAATAAAGGCATTTTCTATTAAAGATGAAGCACTTCCATATCTTCATATTCACAGCTTTAATTACAAATGCTGAAATTCCCTCCAGATTCTCCTGCAACTGAAGAACAATGGTCTTCGTTTTTTTAAGATACATAAATATTTTTATTTAAATACATAAATAAATATTTTTAAGTACATAAATCATTTTTTTTAAAAATATGAGCTCCCCTCACATCCCAAATGCCAACTGTCATTTGCTGGTGTTCACCCTGCGAAACAACTCAGTGTGCAGCCTCTGCCTTTAAAAGTCCTTTGAAGGATGTAGTTAATTTACATTCATTTCACCTCACATTTGTGGCAAAAACTGTTTAAGCTACACATCTGCCTCTGAAATGCGGAGTTCCATTCACAGAGTATTTATTTCATTAAACAACAGTTATTGTTTCAAGATTCACCAACCTTCTCAGCAACTACTTAATAAATTTAAATTAGATTAATAAAAATTTGCAACTTTCCCATCAATTACTTGAGGGCTGATGAAAAGGAACTGCTATGTAACCAACAAAACCAAGCTGTATATAAAGTGAAACTTGGGAAAAAAAAAAATTATTTCCATACACAAATTATATAAATTCAAGATTAATTACTTCACCACAGCTACTGGTTTTCTCAAGACTGACTGCTTTCCAGTAAACTGTGTCTTCAATATCATCCCTATGGATATATTTGGAAGTGAAATACGCTACTCTGTTATTAAAATTAATCTTATGGAAAGATGGAATTCAAGATACTGACCATCTAAAATTATATTTTAAAGTCATCTAAGTATCACATGCCATAGCAAGTTATTTTTTAACAGTCTCTTCACACTGAATTTTTAGTCCAGCTAAACATTTGGTGCTATTCCCTAGGCACCTTTCTCAATTTATTAATTACCAAGAGCAAACCAGTACATTAACTTTGGATTTTTTACGATAACATAGAAAATGAGGGAAGAGGTGCTGTTGTGATACACAATATAATAAAGTCCATTCCACTATTTTAAATACATGTGCTTAAAAGGTTGGGAAGGAAAAGATTACAAGATTACTTATTTAATCTGAGTGTGTCAGATTGGTGGTCATTCTTGTGATCAGAACCAACTGCTATATTTGACGTTTCCTTTTACCTCCTCAAACCTCCCTCTGCCCCAAAATATGGCTACATAAAGTCTTCCATGTCTTAGACAGACTCTGACACATATTTGAGAATTATCAGCATTACCCAGCTTCTCTTGAAATTCCCTAGAAGCAAAATGGAAATTATCACCACTGTAAAGTCATACAGGAGGAAAAATGTAAATAGCCAGTGCCACACAACTGTTGGTGTTCTCAGATGCTGCTCGACCTGGGAAACCTGCACGTTTGCTCGCGTAAGCGAACGTCACTTTAGTGTCAGTAGGAGAAGGTGGCAGCAACACCCTGCAGGTAGGGCCATGGTGCAGAGCTGGAAGAGTAAGTCCCTCCAAGTGGGCAGAAACCCCCTGTTTAAGCTGGGCAGGCATGGCCACAGGAGGCTGGACTTGCCGAAGGCATGAAACCTCATAGACAAATCTCGATGGTGGGGGCATAAATCATAACTAAATACTGATATATTCCTTCTCAAGAACTATTAGGTTGCCTCTCACTTCCTCCTTCCTTACTACATATGTGGTAGTGAATCAGCTTTAGACATTGGTAATAAATTTCAAAGAGAAATAATGGGAATATATGACAAAGCAAGAAGGCTGTCAGCTGTCAAAATCAACTGCTTAAACCAGGGTGGCGGTGCTCCCCTATCAAACTGAGTTCCCTGGTCACATCTGTTTTTTAAAGTTTTGTACTACTTTGTCTATTCACATTTTACATATATATAAGGAATTACACACAATCTAGAAATCGGCTATTATACAGCCTATGTAATAAATTAATCTGTGAATGAAAGACATTTACACACCAAATAGTTGCTATAAAATCTGATATTCACAAACTAACACATTCAGGAGACAACCAGCCACCTGTGTAAAAATTTCTACGCTCATTTGCAGTTCATGCATAGACAGATTAGATCTAGAAGGGCAGGTGAACGTGTACACACACAAATGTGGACATTGCTGTCCCTGTTTACATACAGAAGTGACACTCACTGGACATAAATGAACCTAAAGAAGAATGAAAATTTTCGCCCCTAAAAAATGAAAAAATCCTGCAAGGCAACTAGAAAAATAGTTATCACTCACAAGATACTAACCTAAATTCTACATGCTTTTCAGTTTCTGCAGAAGCCTGCAATGCTATGAATGTGTGCTCAAGTTTAAAATACGAAAGAGAACTTTTCCGATTCATTTGAATACTTCCAAATGGATGTTTACACTCCACATAAATAACAACACATATTTTGTTTTGTTTCTAAATACCAGTTGCTGTCAAATCCAGGAGCAGAGAGAACACAATCAAAGTTACAATCCTCTTTACCGCATTAATCCTTCTGCAGCCTCTCAGCTGTCTCAGCGCACCACTGCAGCAAGTGACAAGCAACATGTGACTTCTGCTGTCAAACAGTTAACGTATTAATGACATTAATCTCAGAGGAAAGTTTAACACTCTCTCACTGAATTAACTGCACCTTCTGAAGAATCAATTTCAGATCAATATCTGTTATTTTTCCTAGTTAGTGGCAAGAGTCTAAAAGCCCAATGCTACGTATTGTCCTAATGCGCAGTACAAACTCTGCATCAGTAGCATTGCGAACGATCTTAAACTATTCCAGGAGATTCTCCACGTCCTATGGAAACATGGATGTAGTCCAACTTTCTCAGCCAAATCTGAATTGTTTGCTAGATGTGAAGTCCTTATGTTGTTGGAGACTTAACAGCCCCTGAACCTCCAGAGTGTCTCTCCCATGCCCTTGTACTCCATTTCTAAATCCTCCTTCCTGCATCCTACACAATACAACCCCCTACCTTTCTCCAAAACCTCTGCTGCAGCTGCCAAAGTCCTCTAGGTCTGCCTTTGAATCTGTAATTCCACTGGATCCTCTCTGACGGGTCACCAGGGAATACTAGCAGCTGTTTTGCAGGAAACGCCACATCTCCTTCTAATCATAAGCAAAAAAGCAAAGCAACAGAGGCAACATGAGCTCCAGAGCCACAGGCACAGCATATGGGAAAAAGAGGCAAAACCACATTCTGAGTAGAAAGTCTCTTCTCGAATTTTTGCCTCAACTCTCTCACACAAGATCAAGCACTCACTTAGCTCACAGCAAACGTTGCAGACAATGACACAACAGTAAATATGTTGCCACTAAAATACACCAACCATATGTTTCCAGTTGGACTGCAGTAGTTTTGTACCCAAAAAGATCTTTATATGATCCTGAAACTGCAGATCTCTCTAATTTGGACCACAAACAAAAAACATTTCTTAGTATATACCACCTACATCCATTCTTACCCAACACGCGCTACTCAAAATTGATCAAGTGAACAGTTTTTGCCCACAGTGCCTTCTCCATTGGTGAGACACAGAAGACTGCAAAGGAAGAAAGTCACGATACAGCTTGAGCATAGAGAAAGATATGCCTTTGGTTTTTCAGTATTTTTTTGCAGATATTTGAAACAAAACAACAAAAAATCCCTCTAACATTGTCAGAAGAGAGATACTAGAACTTTGTCAGCAGCAGTCATTTTGAAACGTTACTCTTGTTGAGCATGATCTGACTTCCTGCGTACAAGAGGCCTAAAGCAAAAATCCATTTTAGGTTGACCCACGAATAACTCAGAGACCCAGTGTTATGGATTATAACTTGGCATTACACTTGGTAAAAACAAAATATAATTGCTAAAACTAAAAAGGTAAGAAAGTTATTTGCTGTTAGTAAACGTTACAGAATAATAGAACTCCTTTTACGCTTGTATTCATCACAACCCTTGAGTTCATAGCCCTTTTACTTAAAATAGCATGAACTAATTTATCTGACTGCCCCTAACACAATATGAATACTGTTTGTTATTCCCCATTTACAATATTTAAGCAGATGGTAATGAAATTTAGTATCTCATCCACAATGTGATTCTGTTCCAGTAATGCATCACAGTCTTGTGGATGAAGATGTTACTTATGTTACACCACCTATGCACAAATTACAGTTTTTCTATTTACAGTATATCCTGAGGTGTTTTGTTGCACAGCCCTTCACTGTGCAAAGTTGAGCAATGTATACTTACGATTTCAGTAAATAGTAAGTGAAACCTGCCACCTTGTACTGATCCCAGTTCAAAGTTTGCAAATGTACTTGGCATTAATTCTAATAAAATTAAAACAGAAAAAAACCACACATGCCCGAAAAGCGACAGCCAGCAACCAGAAAACTGAACAAGTAGACTGCTTGCAGAAATGTGTCATCCTGCAGTAACTGGCAGCTGCTTCATAACAAGAGTTCATAAACACCTTGTAAGCACTTTCATTTTGCAGCCACCGTCTACAAAAACCTAACAAAACCCAGTATATGAGGTTAAGCAAAAATAAACTAGGATTTGATGCTAGCAAACTACAGCATAAAGTTGCAAGACCGAAGGATAACTTTACCAGCTTTTTTGACAAAACACTATTCCAAGTCCAGCTGAAAAAGTTTGGAAATAATATCTGCAAACCGTTCCACCCTTCTTGCGCTGCGCACTGGAAAGGAAACAGCACGGTCGGTTTCATTTTGATACTTCTTGTAAACTGACAAAGGAAATAAACTGCCAGCTCAAACCCCCAGACTGATCCACTGCATAAAACACAGCTCGACAATCGCAAGCTTCATTCCAGGTCAACTGACATAATTGGGAAATTATCAAGTGCTAAAATAACCACCATTCTGCTGGTGTTTATTTACAATAAACACAAGCTCTGCTTTCTGACATAAACCCACTAAAATGATTCTCCATTTCACAAAGTCTACAAGTGAGTAGGATCAGCAAAATTATGCAAAACATCCTGCTAGAAGAAGAAATGTAAACTGAGCCACTTACAGAGAGGAGCAGGCTGCCAACTTAATCTGATTCTACGACGACTGTAAACATGTACTTTTGGAACGTGAAACGATTCACATTGCCACAGATGCCGTCAGAGAAACACAGCAACGTGATTAGATATTCTGCACACGGTAAAAAATCAGGCAGATGACCTGCCGCAGCAAATACCAGATCAGTGCTCGCACACACCAACTGTTTTGACTACAGGCACTTGTTAAGCACCAAGTTTCAGGTCCTACCAGTTGGACACCAGAACTGATCCTGTGCCAAGAACAACAAGCACTGAAAACGGCTGCATGCTTTTTTTTTTTTTTTTTTAAGAATTGTTGATACAACTCAAGTAACTGCAGAAACGAACCATAGTGCAAAATTAAAAGCAGCAAAAACCACAAGTGTATATTTAGAGGAAGACACTGCATTTTTTCTTTCTTAATTCAGGAAAGGAGGAGGGTGTTTGTGTTTAACACAGTAGGATGAACCTGCTGTTTTCCTGAAAAATATTTTATTTATGGGATAACTTGGCATTTGCTAGGGTAATTATAAGAGGCAGGAGGAATAATCTCTAGAATATCAGTAAATTACACTTAAGTGGCCAAATCTCTTTAAAATGGCCGAATTCCATAAAAAGCCACACACTCAGCATTTCCTAGAACACTTCCATTCCTCTTTGGTAGGAATTTCCCATTCTGCTGGAGGAGATGCTCTGGTAGTCCGATATGAAACTAGTGAGACATCCTGATGTGTCTGGGAGTGTTTGAGGTAAATACCATCTCACACCACGTGTTCGGTGCTTATACCATAAGGACAGCCCTCACCATCCTTTTGCACCAGTTCCTCTGTGCTGGTATCTTACTATCCACTGACCAGTGGTAATGGTATTTCCACCATTTTTGTTCTTGGAGCAAGGAAATGCATTATCAGCCCTAAACTTAGGGCAGTTACATCAGGTGAAATGCTAAAATATTTCTTGCCATCAAGCAACGGTACTTTCCTTCAAGTAAAGGTAAGCACCGCCGACAAATTAGAATTTTGTGGGTGATTTTATATGTAAAGAGAAACCTTTTATTTGGCTATTTGCTGTATGTAAGAAAAAAAGTATCTTTACATTTAACACTGAAAAACAAGAGGAACAGCACTCTAGTTTACTAAATATACAAATTTAAAAGCAACTCTAATTCATTCCTCCAAACACCTGACTGAAATAATTTTACTCCAGACACACTGTTGCAAATAGAGGAAAATTTAGTATTGCCATCCTGTCACGCTTTGTATTGTGTAACAGACCTGTTTCCCCAGGCCTCAGGCAAATCTTTCACATCCAAGGTCATCTGATGATACATATTTTTATTTATTTACTTATACTTATCAGGTAAAATATTTCACTGTATCTCTATCTCCATCTTTAATGATATTTACAAAACAATAATAAAAGAAGTAATTTAAGTACATTATTGTTCTAGGAACTCATCAGATGTTTCCCCTCGTCTATCATAAAACTATTACAGAAAACTGATACTTCTTTAATGCTTTACTTAATCCAAACAGATATAACAGCATTTCTTTTCAGATAAGAAAGCCATAGAAGAGTGAGATGGGACTATTGAGGTGGTTTCGCAAAAAACAATGCTGTACTATGACTCTGAGAAAACAAGCTATTGTTTTCAGGAGACTTACGTTCTTGATCTGTTTTTGTGCATAATATCATGTCAGATTTTATTCAATATCAAGATAACACATCACCAGCTCATTTTATCATTCCTTAGAAGCAACTTGTACAGAAACAATAACTTTACTGAAATTAGCCCAGAATAATAGCTTTGCAGGACTTGTATATAATCTATTGTTTAAATCTTCTGGTTTTTTCAGCTCTAAGTGTTATTTGGGATGCAAAACCAGCATCTGGTGAAACAATATATTTCTTAACAAGCTGTTCTATAAGCAGAGAAATAATGAAAAACGTTTTTCTACAAATCCATGGGTTTGATCCCTAAATTTGCTCCCTCTGTGTTACCCTGAGCTTCTCTGCCCCCCAGCACCCTCACCATTTCATCCCGTATCCACAGTCCTTTGCCCCCCAGCAAAAGAGACAGGATAAGCTCTGTTTGGTCTGTAGGTACATGTGTGACAACTGTCAGTACAAGCATGCTACTGCCACATGAAATACTGTTCTCTGGGGGCACGTTAATTAAGGTGTCTCTTCACAGTTGCTGATTTTCACAAGATTGCTGAAACTTCGTATTTTTTAAGACAAATTGGCAAAGAGTTAAAAATTCTTAGACAAAATTGGTGTAATCAGATAAGCCTTCTCACTATTATTATTAGTAGTAGTAGTAGTATTACTATCATTATTATAATAATTATCATCTTTTAGGAAACTGATGTTAAAATTTGTATGTGAATTTTTTTACTTGCTTTTCTGTGTTTGCCACTCCTCATGGATATTCCCAGGCATCAAATTAATTCCCTTGGATTATTCTGACGTCTTTTGAAAATCCAGGTAATCAAACAGATCTGCCCAACTAAGGATACTCTTCTGTTTTGAAAATTGAATGAGCTTATATTTATGTTTCAGTCCACTTTATCAAACCGTGCTACAAAAATAGCATAACTGTCAGTGCAAAATATTTCCTCATTCCAGATGTTTTAGATAAATCAGCTCATTCATCTTTCAGGCACATTGTTTGCCGTAATAAATATAAATAATAAAATCTATTATTTAGAATGCTGCAGGAGTACCCACAAGTGATAACCTGGTAATACACAGCCTCCAAAGTGAAGGTGCAAAATAATTCCTGAAGAGGTCACTTGTTCACATTTCTCTCACTACATACAATAGCTCTTACAAACAAGAAACCAAACTCTTAACCTTCTACAGAACAAAACTGAACAGACAACACTGACAGACATACCTATATACAAAAGTGGGTTCGTAGGGCAGTTTTTATCTGTTCCTCTCCCTTAAAAAACTCTTTATTTCTATATTTACATGCAACTTAAGATATAAAAGGATGGTTTCCACTGTAACTTGCATTACTTATGACTTCTAACTGTGCAAACTAAAGAAACTCAGACCTAACCGCACATGAATGAAATAGATGCAAATCAACTTCTGAGAGTCCAAGTGACAACTACTTCATATTCTGTCTCTGAATGCACCTCTCAACCATTCTTCACTGCAACGAATGTCACGTATTACAAATTACTTGTTTTGGATAAACTGTTTACCTGTTCCTAGTACTAACAGGTTTCCCATAATTGTCCTGAATGGGAGACAGCGTTGTATGCCTACGATTTCAAACGTCTGTTCTACACATATAAATTATTTCTTTCAGATGGGCCTTCACTCATTTCTTTTTCAAGCTACTATATAATCAATAACAAATAGAGACTTCAAAATTTGTTGAAGCATGGTCAGTGTTTCAGATGCTGTGTGAAGAAAGATCTTTTCCAAGGCCACATAGCGATTAAGAGTGTGGATCTGAATTTAAGACATTCCAAGTTTAGTCACCCCCTCATGTTACCTCTGTCATGTATTAATGTGGCAGGAACGGCACAGGGGAAAGAGACAGATGATTTCCATTAAAACTACCTACCAAGGTGCATGAACTCCACAATATAGCACAAATGTGACAGCACAGCTGTGCAATTCAGCTTTCTCTCCTACTATTTCCAATGCCTTGAACAACTTGTCATCCAGTGCAGGTGGTTCCAACTTTCTACACATCTCAGAAGGAGACACAAACTATAGTTTAGAAAAACTTTTAGGAAAAAATAAATGTGTAGACGCTCATCAGCTGAAGACATAGGGTATTTTTCCTATGAGGCACTTTAATGACTTTCTATAATTACTTACATAAGCTCATTGGGGAAAAAATCACTTCTCATTAAAGCAAGGCATAGCTCAACTCAGAACAATTCTTGTGAGTTTTAACATGGATAGTAAGCAAACAAACCAAGATCATTAGAAGTTCAACTTGCAAGCAGTTCCACACGAAGGAATCTGTTTTACCTGAACACATTTAACTATGAGATATGCAACAGGAGGTCTCTGAAAACTAGCATGCAATAAACATCTCTCCAAGGTATCAAATGTTTGAAATGTATCAGCCGTTTTTGATTTAAACCACCTGAGTCAATTGGAGCATAGGTAAAACATATTAGGATGATTATTTCCTACCAGGGCTTAGCTGGCTTTTTATAGTGCTAGAACCTGGCTTCATCCATGCTTTGTATAACACGTCACTTCAGGTGGGAAGAATGAATAGTACATCCATTTGTCAAGAGATGAGAGTAGCCTTTGGTCAGCCAAGAAATGATTACAGGGGAAGTAAGCTTGGAAGCTAACAGGAAGAAGAGAAAACAATTTTAAGACAAGGATTTCAAAGTGGGTTATTTATAGAGTCAACACTCAATTATCCATGGTCAGATTATCTGTACCAGAGATGCAGAAACAAATCAGCTCCAGCTGGGCTCACTAGCCTAGGTGCAGCTTGGTGCAAGGGTTCCTATACTTCTAGGGATGGCGTGCGTGCAGAAATTATGCAACAACTTTTTTTCAGCATAAGACTGAAGAGGCAGTTTGGTTGTCTCTATGGCATTTCCAAAGGCAAGAGCATTGGGGAAAATGGCAAAGACTCCAGATGAAGCCATGGCCTTGCAGCGCTACGCCCATGCTCTGGGTCCCAAGGAGTTTTATTAACTCAGGCACAGTGTCAAGCCCAAGCTGGCTGTGTGTGTTCCTGCCACACTGCGTCATGGCTGCGTCCTCTGCCTGAACACCAGGGAGCTGGGGAGCTTGGTGGAGACAAGCACAAGATACCTGTGACAACATAGGAGCCAGGCACCAGTCAGCATGGCAAACACTAATAAACCCAAATACAGCTGGGATGGCCTCCATGCAGAGGGACTGAGCTGTGAGATCACTTTCAATTATGATTTACAGTTAAGTCATTTAAACCACATATTCTAAATAAGGGAAAACTTAAAACACAAGTGCTTTCCTAGCTGTAAGAAAACATAGCAACAGACAATACCAATCCAGCTTGAAGCTGTTTTCCTGGCCACAATGCCAAAAGTGTAATTGACAGTGAAATAAAAAGGCTGATAGGGAAGGAAATGGAAAAAATCCAACATTATATTTCCTACCTGCCAATTGCTTCCTCTGAATCAGCCTATCTGCATTCATTCTGAAGGGCTGAAAACCTTCTCCATCTGTCAGGAGATAGCAAACTCCAGAAGAGACTTTATGCTCTTTAGACTCTTCTAGAAGTTGTCCCTCCTCATCAAATTGATGCTGCTATAGTTGAAAGAAATCCTGCTATTTAAAGACAACAAGAAATACTTCTAAATTGGAGGAGTTTGAGATTCAGTTTATTTTTTTCCAGCAACGGGAGTCACTTGACCAAAGAGGCAGGGAAAGGACAACAAGCAGCATACTGGCATGAAAAAATCTCAGCTATAATCAGCTGACTCCAGTTTGATTACAGAGGAGGAACTAAACTCTGTATTTGGCAAATGGATCACAGAGCAAGTCTTTTCTAAAGCTTTTTGCTGAGTCTGCCAATTGGTAGCTAGACAGTACAGCAGATTTAACCAGCAATGGCTAACAAGTGAACCAAAACTAACCATGCCTGAGCTATCACCCCTGAGATTTGCCTACTGTATCTAAACACTGAGAGAAAAAGGCTTATTTACACTGAAGAGCACAGTGTGTAGCAGAGAACTTCTCAAGTAGTTTCAAATGATAGCAAGAAACAGAGGGTCACACAGCACAGGATGAGGTGGAAGAAGAGAGTTACCTAACCCACCAGAACATCATTGTAACACTTGAGGAAATCTAGGGGTCCTAAATCTACAACCTTATTACCCCTCCTTTCCTTCTCCCTAGTCCCAAATGCCTTGACTTTCCAGGTTGCTTAAGGTCTGAAAAACAAGAAATTCAAGAAAAACAATAGTTCAAAACCAAAACTCACTACGATAGATATTACTTACCAGAGAACTCTGGCAGTTTTAGTTCTTGTCATTTCTCCTTACATTTCAGATCCCTAAATGTCTACTGCCTGAAAGGTGATAGCAGTAGAGGTTACAGAAGGTTTATTGTGTTTCTTTGCTGTTTATTCTTGGTATTAAGGACTAACATATTTTGGAACACGTAACATTCAGCAAACAAAAATGGAAAACGTATCTTCCACTGTACAGTATTTACAGGTCTTGTTTATGGTATTTGTCTTAGAATACATACTAATGAGGACAACAGCACAAGCACTAGAAGGGAAAGGACTCCATTACTGTAAACAAGAGGGAGCAAAAGACTGTTAAACATTCAACAATTCACATCAATGGAAGGTTTAAAAGTTTTCAACTCTTACTTGCTGTAACAAGATTAGGTCAACACTGCCCTCCTCTGCCCCTAAGCCCCATCAAACTAGGAAAGACCATAAATGCAAGACCACTGCACTACCTCATTGCCCTGCTGAAGGTCTCAATTGCTGTAAGGTTTGAGGAAAAACATCCAACGCATTTCCCCTTCCTGGGGACTACTGCCACAGGAAATTTCAGCCTGTAACTTCCAGGTACGTTGGCTGCGTATCTGTCAAGCATATACATGCAAACTGTGCTTACATAAACTTTCTGTTCCATTATTGCTCCCCCCACCCCAAGATACCAATTCTAGCCAGGAACTGGATTAGCAACAGACTGTGAAACACTTTCAGAGAACTTCAGAGGTGGCACTTACAAAAGGACAGTGAAATTCTATGGCCCAAAGACCCCAGAGCAAAGCGTGGCAGCTGGCATCAGGCCTTGTGTGTTACAGCTGCAGTTGTACTGCAGATCAAATAGAGATGCAATTTCTATTTCTGCTCTTCCTCCCTTTCGAAACATTCCTGGCTCACCTTTGGCTTCAACCTGGTATTAATACATGGCTGCATTACAGTGTAGGAATAGAGAGCGGGCATATTGTATAATACAACCTTCTTTCAGCAACTGCTTCCTAGAATAGGATGCCTCTTGTCCTGCAAGTACAGCGTCTATTGGTGCCCCCAGACACAGGCTCGTAGATTCAGTATATTGAAATATGCTTGTGAAAGCAGGTTCAGCAAGCTATCTCGATTCATTCTGTATCAGGGACCTCTCACTTTTTAATAATTTTATGCTAATTTACACGTCACAAATCTTACATGCTCCCCTCCCCTTCCTGGTTAACTGTAAAATTATTAAATACCATAGAGATACGGACTACTTCTGTATGACTTCTGTCTTCCTCTTCATAATTACCTGCCAAACTCTGTTACATAGCGAGTTTAAAACAAATTTCTCTATGCTGGCTTTGTATTTTAATTAAATATAAAACAATACTGGTCAGATACCTCAGGACGTTTCTAGCTTTACAGAAATCAGAGTTCATTTAACAGCCATAGTATTTCACAGATTTAGACAGATACCACCTCCATCAGATGACACTGGTTTCAGGTAAATAAGTAGGTTTTCTTCTTCCCCTGAAAACTCTAATGAAGTTTCCTCGTGTCACTTACATTTCGTAGTTATAACCATTTAAAAAATATATTAAAGGTACAGAACTTCAAGTTTTTCTCCTTCTAAGTTCATTAGTACAAATAGAGGTAGGCTGTAATCCATGCACACAGCAAGTAATTCAGCTGTAATTCATGCTACAGCGTAGCAAAGGTAAAGTAGTAATGCCGACATTAAACCTGCTACTATATAGCCCTTAAAGCCTGCAGGTAATCCCTCTCCAAGAACTCCACACTAAGAGAAATCAGATATATTTAAAGAATAATTCAGTATCATGAAAGTACTCACTTCCTTTTAATTTAAGCTTACACATCTAGAACCATATCAAAGCTTCCGAAAGCAAATGCTCAGCAATTGCCTTGTTCGTATTTAAAAAGCTCTACGGAATATATATAAAGGAGTCCATAAAAAAGTTGACAGCTGCTAATTCAAGAGTCAGCAGTTTGCTATTATAGTGGCACATTGTGTTTAAACTGCTTTCATGCCACTGTCATGTTATTAGTCAAATAAAAAAAAACAACCTATGAATTACATATTTCTAAAACACTACCTATTACCAATGTAACCACAGTTCACAGTATTTTTTTTTTTTTACCATTGTTACATGTGAAATATATGTGGCAGAGCAAAACATAGAATATACAAAACCACACTATGCATAAAGGAGAAATCACAATAACTTGTTTGCATATTCGGGTCTAGCTAAGTTTTAGTTACCTGCCTCTGTTTTTCTTTAACCTTTCCGAAGCAGCTGCAAATGGAGCTTAGTGTCTGCTCACAAGTTAAAGTCTTTGCAGTAATTCGTGTAGATTTGTGCAAATAAAAATCACAGACTATATTAGATTCCAAGACTGTAAGCAACGCGAGCTATCGTATTTGCACAAATGCATGCTGATATAGTTGTGAAAAAAAAAATAAAAAAAATCCCAGTACAGATAAGCAAGGGTCAAAGTTCTGGTTATGCTTGAAGTTTCAGTATTGGCACTTCCTGATCCAAGTCTAAAATACTCTTAATTAATTTTTGTCCTTCTACAGTAAAGTAATGAACTACTATTCTCCCCCCCCCCCCCCCCCCCCCATCAC
>VFFE01007054.1:2110124-2131819 GCA_008921705.1 Burhinus oedicnemus | reverse complement strand
GTGGGGGGGGGGGGGGGGGAAGCAATATGCCAGCAGCACTTTATAGCAACTTCTTTGTGCTGTGCATCAGAATATTCCCATAGAATTTTGAACAGGAGGCCCCAAGTTTAAATACTAAGTGCTTTCCTGATGGACACTGGCACTATCAGACAGCTTGCACATTTAAGCTGCTTGAACCTGGGAACATTTCTTAGTACCCAGTACACGGAGACCGCCTAGTCTGGAAAGTGTTCTGGGACTAAAACTTCAAAATGCAGAAACAAGAGTCCAATCTGTTAGGAGTATGCATGTTTCTTGCTAAAGCTGTGTGGGCCTAAAATAGTGCCAAAATTAATTTTGTTTCCTCATACTGCTAGATAGGTCAACATGCTGGGTTTTTTTTCCCCCACCTAGAAACAAGGCTACAGCTTCAGCAGTTCAGCACCAGCAAAACCAACAGAACAGACTTCAGGCAAAAAACCATAACCCGACAGAGAAACAAAACACCAGCACATATATTTGAGTGGCAGGTGTATGAACTGTTTCGGGTTTTTCTGCAATTGTATATTAATCTCACTCTGAGCCCTAAATCAGGTTTCTTATGTTTCAGTGCCATGGATATTTCAGCACCAAAGGACAGAAGAGCGGTGTTAGAGAAGTGCAAGTCAGAGCACTTGGGAAAGCCAAAATTGTACTGATTTTGCCTGCAGAGATTATTTCAGAAGAATCTCTAAAACTGTAGCTGATCCTTTGTGCAGACAGCTGGCAAAAACTACCGACAGGTATCTTATCTGAACCATATCAAGCAGAAAACAAGAGAGGGGACCCAGATTTCTATGAATTCCAAGTATCCTGACTCAGCATCTCCAACAGATCAAGCATCTGATTCATTTTCAGAAATGCACTCTACGAAGCTGTGTTTGTGGCCTATAAAACACTCCGGCTACTCTTAAAGCAGCATAGACCTTCATAAACAAATCAAACAACTGTTGTTGTACTGAGAAAAAGTACAAAGCCCTGACTAGTAAGTGGTGCTTGACAGACACTCAGTTACGCTTACATTACCCTACAGATCAGAGAGATGCCTCAGCAGTCCGAAATTTTCACAGCAGCTCCTCCAGAAAGGCCACAGCATTCTGGCTTTTTGTTTAACCTCTTAGAAATGAAAAGTTTAACTGAGGAGTGCCTTAGTAGAGCACAGTTCACCCCTAAATCCTAGAAGGCCCAAGATATATCCATACTCTGAGATACTCCCTGTTTTTCTGTGTATCTGAGATCTGTCTGTATTTCAGGCAAGGAACAGCTACTCCAGTCCCTTTCACTTGTTTGCAGTCAGTCTTTGCATGAGGCTTGCCCCATCCTTCTGATACAGAGATGTAGGACAAACACAGTTCTTTCCCTTTTCATTCTTCATCCAGGCCAAGAAGGTGTTGCCCATTTAGATGTCAATATGCATACAAGTGACATTTTAAAAACAGCTTCAAATACTGTAACAGCATAAGAAAAGACAACCTACCATCTGCTTTCTTAGGAAAAACGTCATCTTTTCAGAAAGTGCTTATTTAATGTCTAGCACAGGGTTTCACTTTCTTGGTCATGATCCCTAGGGGTTCCTTAGAGATAAGTTTCTCTTATTAAAGTATTGTAACAACAAAATTAAGAACAAAATTTTGTTTCCATTTTGAGTTGATCACGGTTTTCCTTGCTGTAAAACTTCTAATCTAAATTGTCTAAGCAAGTTGAAGTGAGCACGCTATCTTTCCAAAACACAGCTAGAATTAATACTGTACAATCAAATAAAAAACAGTCCTTGTTCTCAATTGCTTATAAATGATATCATCAAACACTTGGGCACCTCACCAATGCCATGGAGTTCAGCAGTACCACTACAGGTGCAGCAGCGTGCTTACATGCTTCTAGGGTAACTGCTGAAACTAACCCAACAAGGAACAAACGTTTCTCCTTCAACACAAACTTGCAATTCTTCAAACAGTCTCATGAAGACAACAGATCCTTCAGTATTTCTCTCATACGACTTTTTCCACTGCTCTAGGGCTCTGAAAGCTTTTGAATATTTTTAAAGAATACTTCCATCTTAAATGATACGTAAGAGTTAATGAATGCACAAGTAAAACATACAAAAATAGTACTTCTTATAGCAGCAATGCTGCTGTACATCATAGAGGTTTCCTACGTTTATTACTTTTGTCCTCAGACAAATATTGCTTCCTTAAAGTATTACATGGAAAAGGCCTCAAATGTATCCTTCAACGACAGAGCAAACGAGCAAATTTGTTGCTTGATGTGTGCAGTGCTGTGTGCATGCAATGCATCTTCACAAGCACCCCAATGTTACATTTCTTAGACGTTGAGATTCCACAATCCCAGGTACTAGTTGGTATCTCTTACTGACTTAATTCAACTAATAATAAAGATTTTATTTCAATTAGTCTCTTAGCATCACATTAGAATCAGTGATTTAGATTTAAATTAAATTCACATACTTTTCACATCCTGTGGGTATGCACGTTTTGACAGTACTACAAAAAATGTACTGCAAGTTGCATAGAAGTTGATTGAAACCGTCAAACCAGTATTTAATTGCTTGCTGACATGTACCTCAACATTGACTTATGAAAAATAGTCCAGAGTTGATTTATCTGAACATACAAAAGTATGCTCAGAAAACACATTTTCAAGTCACCTGTATAGATGTAAGGAGTACAGGTTTTATTACTACATTTTTAATTCCTGAATCACACATCACAGCTTTATTCCATTATTTGCTCTGTGACTACATGTACCACCTCAGACTTCCAGAATTTTTTTTTCCACATAATGGATATTATAAATTTCTGCTTTTAAGATTCAAAAATATTAAAGAAAGTTTTAAACATAAAAATTTCCTGACTTCTTTTGTTCTTATCTCCAGCTTTTGAAAAAATGTAACATCCATGCAGTCTCATTAAATACATTTCCTCAGATAATGTACAATAAAAGCAATCCATAAGTAAAATTCACAAAGTTTTTGCAGAAAGTTGTATTCAATCTGTTCTCTCTTCCCTCCTGAATTCAGTGCCACAGAAGGCAATATTCTAGATATACAGTCTTCGCCATTTTCCCCCCATTTAATTCTCATTTTCTATAATTTACAACTTTTACTTTAATGCTATTCAGTCAGAATATGTGGAGTTTTAGAGTAGTCCTTCTAGACTTTCCAAGTCTTTTGATAATATTAACAGGCTTACTCCACACATTAAAACTTAATCCCTACCACATTCCCCCTTTAGGGCTTTGAATTCTTGTTAGAGAGGAGAATGTCTTTTTGGGGAAAAAAATAGCATGTTTAGATATATCAACAGTTTATAGATATCAACTATCAAAAAACCCACTCAAATCCACACAGGCATAGCCCAGAAGAATACCACTTTAAGATTAATTCAAACAGTAAATCTTTCATCTTCAAGGTCAGGTGTCCTTTTCAAAAGATACACTTTTATGATTGTAGTTTAGATAAGACAGGCAAAGCTGATTTAATAATTAATTGCTGCTGCTGTTCCCTCTGTAAGTGCTACTCTGAACATTCTCCCTACTTCTTCCTTGCACCATCTCTGGCATTCACCTGCTGCCCCGATGAGTGAGCTTAGCCTGCTATACCAGCAGAAAACTAACCAAAGAAAGGGGGAAAACGTGCGAAACCATGAATAAATGAAAGTGAATAGCCTTCTCTTACTATTTGATAGCAAGTTGAATAGCACCACTACAGGGCAAGATGAGCAGCAGAAGCAGTGCAGGTAAGGAAGAGGATCCCAGGGCCGGGTAGGAAGGGCAAGATGAGAGGAGCAGGCTCTGGCCTCTCTGCAGCAGATCTATTAGATCTATGCAGGTGCCCCTTAGATGCCCAACAAGTGACAACCTGGCACAGTGATAGCCAACAGAGCTGTAAAAAGGGCACCGATGTCACCAACAGAGAAAACATCCTGAAGAGATGATAACATTTTAAAGCTGCTGAAGGTTTTGCTGCTGCTGAAACAGGTTCTTGCTTATTTTACAAGGACTGCAGCTGTCACTCGGTGATCAGTCCTCGCTGGAAAAGCACTGCTGCACCTCGCAGCCTGGGGCTGCTCTCACAGCTGAGCCTCCAACCTGTATTGTCTTCTTCCAATCTACGAACATGTACCATCGAGGTTCAACAGTTTACTCCCACAAAACATCACTGATAGCTGTCCCGTTTATAACCATGTTATTTCGGGAAACAATGGCAAGCGTTAACGGTCTGGCATCAGTTGCCTGATGCTTGTACCACACTGGCTGGTCTTAGCTAACCTAGCTGCCTTCAGGCCTTCATACAGTAGAAAAGACATGACAAATGTGGTAAGAATGAGTAACTACTCTTCACACAGAAATATTTTGAGAAATGTAATCAGGAATCTGTAAAGACCTGGATATAAATGGAGTAAAACTATTCACTATCTCTGTATAACACCAAGAAACAGCTTGCTTCATCTTCAAGAACAAAACACTAGAATAACTTAGAGCTGCTGAGCCTACTGGACACTGCAGACCTACTTCATCTGTGACTTTTACATATCTAAGAAAAGACTATCAGAGAAGTAATGCAGAGGCACAGGGAATTTGTTATAACACTTCTATAGTAAATGCAACTTGTTAGGACTCAATGCTATCATAAGATTAGTACCTTGCTTGTGAGACTAATACATTTCATTACAAAAAAACCCAAACCAATCCTGCCACCGAAAATTCTCTAGAACCTAAACTTTAAAATAAAAACATTTTGCATTTTTAATTTGCCCCAAAGTTTTCAAATAAAATATGAACTGGAAATGCAACAGTCACACTGTTTATTTTCTCTCTTAGTTAATTAAAAACCATTTTTTAAGTTAAATTGAGAATTTAAGAAAAAAAAAATCTCACTACATTAAAACTAAGTTCTATATTAAAACAAATTTTCGCTATACTAAAACCAGTAAGTCAGCATGTTGCCCGTTAAAAGAAAAACCAGTATGAAAGACAGTGTAACATTGTTAGGCATGAAGATGTAAATGTTCATTTGTGCCACAAGCAAAGTAGTGATTGCATTTCTTGCAACACTATATGAATATTCCACACATTAGGGAAGAAAGATCACTAAAGCAACAGACATCAGGAAGCCTTTTGATAATGTAAGAATAGATGGACTGTAATCAAAGTTAAAAGTGCAAACTGCTACAATATGAGAACTTTTCTGTAAATGGTTAATCCACATTAATAAAAACACTACTAAATATCACTGCAGTTAATATTTTACTTTAGATTAATATCAACTAAGACAAAACTTATTTTAATGTCACAGTATGGGTTACATTTTAAAATTGTTCAGTTATTTTTGCCATCAGTACAATCTAATGTTTCTAGGAATGCAAGTTATTTTTATTAGGCAACCAGCTGCAGACATTGCTGGAAGTTAACGACATTAAGTTCCAGAAAAACTGGGAAAATTACCATTCATATGAAAGCTTCCCGAACACATGAATGGAAGCTGTGTTTGAATGGCAAAAGTCAAACAATTTTGAAACTAGATTAAAGGAAATAAGTAGTGATTTATTTGCAATGTATCTTTTTATTCCACATAAAACTGCTTGTGCTTAGAGACCAAGATTTGGCCCATGCTTACAAGAAGGTACTACTGCAATGATGTATTATGAAATAATCTTTAAAGAAATGAACTATGAGCAGTTGCTTTAAAGAATTACTTCCATGCACACAGCGCTAGGAAAGGCAATGATGACTAATGGGGAGAGGTGCTGCTTGGCCAGCTGAGTCCCACAGCGTGGGGGAGGCACTGCATACCATGAAACGCAGGAAGGGAACGTAAAGCAGATACTCTTACATTGTGGTGAAAATATAAGGCAATAAAATAAATAACCTGCTCAGCCTTTCCTCCTGTAGTATTTTTTTAATGTAATTAAAATAAACTGCTAAATGTCAGTGCAATTATATGAAACTTCCCTTTGCTATCACTTCCATAAAGCTAACACTGAATGATTACCTCACATAGACTTCTATACTGTCTTCACCTAAAGACAGGTAAGCCCAAGTCTCCATGTCCATACCGCACGATAGCATGTGCAAAGCCCACATGATAAATCTTATTTTTTGTAATAATATTGATGCTTGAAATTTCAACATACTTCCATTTTACAGATAAATCATCAGACAAAAGATATTTTAAGCCACAGCACAGCTTCCTATACAATACTCAGCATAGCTGTCATTCTTCAATTTCAACAAGTTATTAATTACTACAGCTTCACCTAGCAACACTTCTTATGAATATTTCTAGATGATCTAATTAAACTTCTTGTTCTTAGTGAAAAAAGTTCAGTTTTTGCAAATAGGTAGACTTTATTTTTTAGACAAAAACAGACATTTCAAAATTTCCCGAAGTATCTTTAGGTGATCTGAATCAGACACCCACTGCAGTCTCTAGGGGTGTAAAAAGTAGCATCAGCTAACATTATGTTGACCACATCTCATCCTCCGAGCATGCAAGGAATGGCACTAGCTCAGCACTGTGGCCACTCAACTTTACCAAATCTTAGAAAACTTACGTGGAAGTTCATGGCAGAAACTTTGCAGACTCAGAGTCCCAAAACCAATTCTCCCAAACAAGACCAGTACACATCTTGCTAACCAAGGGGATCTCAAAGAAGCCAGCTATACCAGCACAACGTAACATGCCTGTGCTATATCTGTGGTCCTCCTTCAGCTTGGAGGGTTGAATTATTGGAGAACAAATCAACCTCCCCCAAACTAACCATTAAATGGAACATTTAAA
The DNA here is from genome assembly GCA_008921705.1 of Burhinus oedicnemus. Lineage (NCBI taxonomy): Eukaryota > Metazoa > Chordata > Aves > Charadriiformes > Burhinidae > Burhinus > Burhinus oedicnemus. Next base: position 2,125,002 of record VFFE01007054.1, on the reverse strand, counting down.
AAAACAATTGGGACTGATCCATGTGGTTCAGCTGCAGCTGAGCTTTAAAGCAAAGCATATCAGAAAAATGAGAACAGCAAAGCTTAACCAGTAAAACCAGCTTAGGCCAATACTGATGCTGTCTCATTCAGTGCAAATGTCTTGTGCAAACTGTACTAAGAAAAAGAATCGTAGTTTAAAAGGGGGGGGGGGGGGGGAAGCAGGGCCAGGCAGGGTGAAATAGAGCCTTTAAAAGCCCAGTATGATTTGCAACACAAACATTGAGGAGTAAGCAGCTTCCTCTTTGAATGAAGCAAGAGTCTGACCCTTTCCTGTGTCACAACTCCCCGCACTTACTCAATACGTTTTCTACTGGCAGTAAAACAAACATCAATTCTATCAGCTTCACAGACACGTGTGTATCAAAAAAGACACCATATTGATATTACATTCAGTTTTAGAGGAGATAGAAGATGCATTTGAATGAGCACCTTCAGATCTTTGCTACCTGGACTGCCCAGTAAGATTACTTGTGATGAAATAGCTTACAACTTATACTTTATAAATTAACATTAAGTTAAGTTTAAGCAGATGCTGTACAGCCACATAAGAACTCAAAACAACTGCTCTAAAATTTACAAGGAAAACACAAGAAGACCATAAAGAAAATGCTACCTTGGCATCCAATGCAACTCCAAAGGTTCGCTTTACAAAGCTGAGTTAAGCCACGCTTTACACATTCATTTGCTTCACCAAGATAAAATGCCCAGGTCAAATCTTCAGTTTGCTGACTCTTACACAGACACACACACACAAGTTTCAGATGATTATATTAATCGAAACTAAAGTGGCTGTAATACTTTTTCAAGAAGGTTCTCATAAAAGAGGTTTCAAAAAATGAAAATAGTAGTGGACCCCTCAAAATCCTGTTTGGGTAGACCTGAGTGGAGTACAGTTTGTATTTGCCAAAGCTAAGGAACGCTGCAAAATAAAGGTGTGATATGCTGCAGCAGCAGAGGTGATAGTTTTGTTAGATCATAAACATGTAAAAGCATCACCTGTTTTACTTGCTTAACAGTTGATATTATGCAACTCTGACTGCAGAGAGTCACCTGGTGTACATATATCGTCTTGCCATTAATCAGAACTTTCCAGTAGATATTCTAACTTTCCTTAAGCAGTAAAGAAAATAATTACATTGTGTTTTCTTTTTTGTGTTATGTATGTTTTGAAAAAAAATAAAATAATCAATCCAACTCTACATTAAACATCAAACAAAACAAAAAACAAAACCAAAACACAAGGCAATTCTACTAAAATGACATTAAACTAAGATAGTTTAGAAACTGAAAATCTTTGTTTTATAAAATGGAACTATGGAGCCAAAACTCAATTAATAATTAATGGTTAAAGGTCTTGCATTAAGCTAGCTGAATTTAAGTGTTCAGTGGGGTATGTTTGTTTCTATAGCTCCCTTTTGAAACCATGGTACTTGAAGCTCTATGTATCATTTATTTGAACTTTGTTTCATCTAAATGAAACTATCTAGCTAGAATTGTCACATCCATACCTGTCAGTTAAGAAACAAAACCAAACCCAAGCTGTCTGCTTAAAAAGTGCTTCTGGTGCAAATGCTGGCAACAACTTTGTAATTCCTTCATATAACTGCATCACATGATAAGCAACTGGAAATAAAACTGTCATAGCACAGGAGCTACTGAGTAACTTGAATCCCCCTCTGTGGATGAAAGCAAAGCAGAAGAGATTGAAGCCAACTTTGCCAGTGAACTGACAGATCTCAGAAACGCAAAGGAGAAAGGCACTTCCCCTTTTCCTGCGGGCATTTCCAAAATCTGCGTCTATATTTTGACTTCTCATCACACAAAGAGTGAACAGGCCACTGACAGATTCAAGATTACTGGGCATCCTCAAACTGGGGCAGAAGCAACAACTCAGCTTTGTTCCCTTGCGCCTCTCTACAACCGTTTGCTGCAAGTGCTAAGAGAGAATTACGATGGGAAGGCAGGAAAGCACGTGGATAAAACTGGCACAAAGTGTCAGAGGAATGACCTCAGAGCACGCACAGGCAGGATCTTCACTTGACCCATGCTAACTGTAAGACAAAATCTTTTCAACAGTCTCTTTCCAAGAACTCCAGAATTGGGGAATAACTGAATAGGTATCACAGTGATCTCAAAACTACTGATGTCTGTGAGACATGGTAGTCCAGTATTTGCAGTTTTGTTTCTCCAGTTTATAAAAATAAACTAGAGTGAAAGCTGTGAACATAACATTGACTGGATATGAAAATATCCTAGCTCCCTTAAAAAAAACCCCAAACCCTGCTAAGCATGTTCCTCGCTGCAGCATTGCTGTTGACCTTTCATTCTGGTCCCTTTTCAAATGCAAAGACAGGCTAATTTTGATCTGATATATTCCCAGTCTGCCAGATACGGCTTATGGAGCAGTAGGGATCTGGGCCATGGAAGAGAAGAAACCCCCAAATACTCCAGTTCTTCCCAAGTCTGACAAACAGACACTAGATGAAGTTTTCACAACCCCCAGGACTCCAAGCTAAGAAATGTGAACTGTGGCACCCGGGGTTGCTGGTAATGTCCTTGTCCATGTCCCTCCTCTGCTCTACGGAGAAAATATAAAGGGTTGGTTGCTTGGTTTGTGTGGGTGGGTTTTTTGGTTGTTTTTGTTTCTCCCCTTTTACTTCTTTGCAAGAAACCCCCCCTGACCTCAACAGGGCAAAAGTTACAGGGCACCTGGGGTGCTATTATGCCACGTGTTAGGGAATATTTAACTCTGTGCATGTATAGCCCATAGCTCTCCACAGCTGCCAGACCGACTGGACACGAGCTGTGTAGCGATGGCACACACAAATCACAAGGGAATGCTCAGGCCTTGTCAAGCAACCCACTGCTGGTAACTGCTGTCTGAGCATCCTGACTGTCCTCAAAATTATTTTATATTCAGGGCACAACAGTAGGTATCACTGATCCAACAAACACAGGAGCTGATATTATTATGGCTTTTTCCCCCCAAATATCAATTTACAATTCTCCGACAATTCTGTGACTGGCTTTATTTCTCTTTTACAACCAGCTATTTTGGCTTGGTTCAGAAAGTGGATCGGATTTTAAAATTCTGACTGGTAAAATACTATTTTATTTATTTATTTATTAAAAAGCCATTTAAGTGCTAGGTTTCTAAACAAGAGAAAGTTGGTGAACTCCCGTTAGACAAGTACTTCCCTGATTAAAGCACTCACCTGTCTGTAACCAATCTGAACCCAAATCTTCCCCTCTGCAGAAGAGGGCTCTGACTACAAGGACAAAGTATTGTGAAGGGTGTTGAGGTGGTTTGCTCTCCCTCCCTCCTGCTGAAATTCTTTGAACCTTTTATAAATACGTTTCCTGAATCACAGATTGGATCCCAAGTGAGCATCTTACTTGTCAAAGTTAGGGGATTAACTCTGTCTCTTATTCTGTTCAACAGCTATTTAATTATTTTATGCAAAATACAAACATCAATAGCAGAGAAGAAATCAGTAGGGACTCGAACTTCTGTCTTCCAGTAGGAAAAGCACCCAGTCCCTCAGCCTGCAGGTAATTCTGAGCCTCTCTCAATCCGTTCCAATCCTTTTCCATATAAAAAACGCAATCAGAGAAGCAGGCAAAGCCTTGCAAGCAGAGTTGTTCCACCACTACCTGGCAGATGAGATACCCCAGTGCCCATCAGCATTTCTTTATGATAAGGAGAACACAGTCCACATGAGTGATTACAAACACCCATCGATAGCAGGTAGCCTGCTTAAGGTGCTTTTGATTCAACTCCCCTCAGATTAGGGAAGAAAAGGGTAAATAGGATGTCCCACGTTGCACATTAACTGTTCTAATCTCCACATTAGTGGCTAAAGGATCAGAAATCATTTTGCAGACCTAAACTTTCATTTCTTCTGTTTTTTCTTCAGCCTCCTAAAAGAAAGATTTTACTTCAGGCCAAGTGCAACACTTCACCTCTACGGGCACGAAATTTATTTTGGTAGGAAAATGAGAAAAAAATTAATTATAGTCAAGACATTTCTTTTAACGTCAAAAACCTGTGTTTTCTTCTTCAGCAAGATATAGAAAAAAAATCCCGTTTTTTCCAAACACACCTACCCAAGAAGTGTCACTAAACCACTCCCTAGCAGTTATTCTGGAATTAAGGATACAATTACATTCAGTGTGCAATGGATTGATCAGCCAATATATATGTATACATACAGAAATGCACATGCACACATATACACATATGCATAAATAAAACCTTGCTTCTTTTCTAGTCCTCACAAAAATGACCTTCATGGTCCAGAAGCTCCAAAGGACTTGGAGACCCCGTCTCCAGCTGAAGCAGTGGCAGAGGAGGCTGCAAAGTGGCTTGACAGAGCCAGAGCATCCGCATTTATCCAGGAGCTCCCCAGAACCCATGGATGCAGTTATTAAGCTATTAAAAAGCAAGCAAAGCCTCTCACTGAAAACCACCTTGTAACTGAAAATCAGATGGCAACATCATTATCTGGAGGAGCACAAAGAAATAGAGAGTAGCAAGTCTGAAACGTATCCAAGTCGGGGGGTAGAAGCTGTAAGAAGCAACCAGGGAGTAGAAGCTGTAAGAAGCAACCAAGTTAGCGTACATATGGATAAGTATGATGTATTGGGGAGAAGTCAGTGTAGTTAGACTGTTACGAGTCACAAACATCCTGGAAGGCATAAAGGGGCATGTGGACAAGGGAAATCCAATTGACAGAGTCTATTTAAACTTCCATGTGAAATGAGGCCATGTATTCATGTTTCTTAAAGGAAAGATAACTGCTCTGAGACAGGAAGGATTGTTCCAACCCCCGACCTGAAGGCTAAGAAACTACTTACAGGGCAAGGAAAAGAGGGTAGAAATGGTCCTCAAAGAAAGAATTTCAGCAGTGGCATGCAGCAAGGGTCTGCATTAGGGCCTGAAGTATTCCACATATTCAGAAATCATCCACAGAAGAAGGTAGTTAGTGAGACAACAAGATCTTTAGTATATAATTACTCAGAGTACTGAAGATGAAAATCAGCAGATTGCAGAAAGACTTCACATTACAGAATGGTATAATAAAACAGTAAATGAAATTCAATGTAGAGAAATGTAAAGTGACAGACATGGAAGAAGAAACCAGTCTTAGCTTTATATACAAAATGATGGCCTCTGAATTATTATTACACAGTAATGAGACACCAGTCTTGTAACCATTCTATGAAATTATCCTCTCAATGATCTGTAGTGGTCAAAAAGGCAGACCAAATGTTAGGCAAGGAATATAGCACATCATGCCACTGCTCGCTCCTTTCAAAAATGGTTTAGAAGGGTTCGGCAAGATTGGAAAAAAAAACCCCACAAACAAAACCACATAGCAAAGACACAGAGAGTCTCTACAAGAGTAACGATCAGACAGATTTGGAGTTGTCAAACTGGACATGTGACGACAGAAGAGTTATGATGCACATTTATTATGAAGGTAGACAGAAAATGATTGCTGATGGTTCAAAAACAAACCAAAAAAGGAGGTATTTCTCCACACAGGGTATAGCTAAGTTTTGAGAATCCTTTCCATGGGACCCCATAGCTCTCAAGTTTCCATTAAGTTCAAAATAACACTGAGTCAACAAAATTGTTTAGCAGCACAATGACAAACACCGGACTTTTATTTTCAAGGTTTAATTTTTTGCTGCACCATTTCTATACTCATCTTACTAAACATGCTGTTCTGCACTGCACTCTTCTCCACAGCCTTAACTGTCTCGTCCTAACTATGCCTTTCCTGCACACGCAAAAATGGTGAAAAGCTGTACTGCTCATTTCAGCATTCTCACTAAAGGCATTTGGCATCAGATAGTGACAAAAAGATACATTTAAACAGCAAACTAGTTCTTTGTTGTCCTAGCCAAATTCAAAGGCATTATTTTTACTCATACGTTACAGTTTTCATCTGCCTAGGGTCACAGAATAAGAAACACTTGTCTTCAGACTCATTTGGACATCCCCAATATTACTGCAAGTTTGAGAAAGCTCAAAGTACACAGAAGGATGCAGTAACCTCCACAGTTCATGCAATTCAATTGCCATCAAACACACACTAAAGCAATCTGAAACACCTATAATCACTGTAGAACTTATCAGTATTGTTGGCCAATTACTGGTCCATGTTTCAGCTTGCACTGATGAATTCCTGCTTCAATATTCTGAGGTAAAAGCAGCACCAAAAGCGAGACTCCTCCCTGTCAATCCTTCTCCTAATAAACTGAATTTAAAAAATGAAACAATTTTTCAACCACCAATCTCAAACCTAAAACGAGAAAAAAAAAAATTTAAAATTCTCTAGTTACACCATTACTAAAGCACAACATTGATGATATACTCATGAAAAGAATACCTTATACAACACAGGGAAGAAACTGAAAGCAGGTGTGTATCAAATGATGATACATTAATGCTTGCCTTAAACACATTTCTCATATGCAATGTTTTACATTTTATGTAAGTATGGTATTAGTTATACTTCTCTAGTTGCAGAGCGGATGCTAGGCACGATAAAAGATTATTTCGCAGAAAGAAAAAGCCTGTCCAAAAACCGGGGGGGGGGCGGGAACCTGTTATTACCCAGAACACGAGTCAAAGAAAATGTTCCTAGTTAACAGCATTACTAGTGTCACAAACATAAATAGCTAATAAGGCAAGTTTCATAAATTTTATTTGGGCATCTCAACATTAGGTAGGTTTTGGTGTAGGAAGCTAAATCAAGTATTTGAAATTGAATCAAAATCAAAATGTACATGCAGTGAGGTGAACAAGTTGCCCATCATCATTTGCCTAACATTTTAAACAGTTCTTTCATTATGTCTTGAAGAATATAATTTCATTAATCTATCTAGACGAATGCAAAAAATTTTATTTTGAAAACAGAAGCCTACAGTGCATTTAACCTATCTATAATAATAAAATATATTTTAGAACAAAGCCTAATTCAGTATTTTGGATTTTAATATGACAATTATTACATTGATATCACCAGTTAAACAGAATAGCAATAAGCTATTAAGATAATTATATGAATCACTACAGGATTGTGAAATGGGAAACACATGGAGTTTCAGCTGTATTTGAAACGATGAGAATTTTAAGTACAGTATTTTATGCATACAAATAAAATGTTTTGAATAGATTTGGCACTAGTCAGGTATCAAGAGGTTGTGTACTACTATTACAACAAAATAAACAGAACTCACTAGATTTTAAACACGGAGCTGTGACAAACATGCTTGCATATTAGAGGAAAAAAATAATAGTAAAATAAACACAAAGAAATATTAAAAAAATTAAGAAGGTATACAAAATCTGAGATAAACATTATTACTGAAAATTGTGGAAAAAGTATCTAAAGTGGATTTGCAAGCCCTGTACTAGCTAGTTTACCACAGCTGAGATTTCCCTCTACTAAAAAATAAGGAATTTTTATACATCAAATGAAAAAATTATTTCTTCATGAAAGGCATTTAATGTAAGCACTTCCACCTTGAAAAAAACATAAAACCCTTGAACTACAGCTCGGTATTTAGTTCAGTCGCTCTCCATTGTACCTTTCTGAAAAAGGACATATGACTATCCTATCATTCTCCTGCATGTCAAGGGACTTTTGTCTTCCCCACTGCACCCCAAGTGGCCTGTAGGTGTTAGAAAAGGCAATAGACACATTGTTGGAAAGCAGTATTTCAGACTATGAGAAGCAGTACTTCTGGAAAGTAACAAACTGCCATTCCAGTTTTCTTTCCACTCACCACTGCACATAACAAGACAATCTAATCCTGGCAGCTGTGAGGGCCAGAGCTACATTCTGGGGTCATCCAACCTCCTCCCAGGCCCGGTTCTCCAGCTCTGGAGGGAGCCTTGAACACACAAGATGAGTTGCACCTCCAGCCTCACCTGCAGACTCAGCAACCACAAGTCATGGCTGCTAGACAACACAGCATCCAAAATTTGCTGCTGTTTCCTTTGGGAAAAGTCAATAGTCAATGGACAAGAATCAACTTTATGAGCCAGCTTATAGTAAACATTTTAGTACAAGGAGAGTTAAGAAGTTCCTGAACTTGTAATATGCTTTGGAAGAAATTGCTAAATGATAACATAGTAGAAATTGCAACAGTTAGAAAATTAACTAAACCCAAAATGTTTAGACAACTGCTAAAAGTCAGTCAATGGGCAGGGCTATATGCAGGCAAGACTTCTACAGACTTGAAATGGAACTTATAATATTTGGTAGCGACTAATCGAAATGTTAATTACCTTCTGTAACACATGCAGAGTAAAACACTACTACCAAAAAACCCCATGCCCCACCCTCAAAAACCGCACGACATCTTCCTTCCCTGATCACATGAAGGATAAACAAAGAGACAGCAGAGAGAAGACACTTATCTTAACACTTCTATGCTTTTGAATACAGCAAAGAAACAATGACTTCTTATTTGGGCCTTTGGCAAATTTAGATTCCCCTTCAAATTTCCTTTCTTTACAGTGCATCACAATTTGATATAAAAAAAGGATTTGTTCTTGGTTATCTCTTACTCACCAAAACACTTCTAAACAGTGAATTAAAAAATCTCTTAATTCTGTTTTGGACTTTATATAGGAATAGGACCATGAAGTCTTTTTTTTTTTTTTTTTTTTTTTTTTTTTAAATGATTTTTAAAAACATTCCTTCTCTAAGATGGAAGACATTAAAGTTATGCAGCCCAAGCAAGAGATGCTATGGAAAACTTCAAGCCAAATATTCTTATTCTTAATTTTGTCAGATTTTTACAGGTTATGATGGAAAATTTCACTATACTTTTCCCCTCTCCACCACTATTACAACCCCCACCCTCCACAAGTGAAGCAGCTGGAAGAATAATGCACTAAACGCAGCCCTGTAAATTATAGTATGTAGGAGATTAAACTTAAGCCTAATACTACAGTCAACCTCCAACAGCTGAGTTCTATTAATAGACACTCCTTAAAAGAAATCCTTATTGGTTACTATTTAAAACTACATCTCTATTAAAATCTTGACTGAAAGAAATTACAAGTGATATGTATCTCCCGTCAACACCATAACAACACCACCCAGTTCAAGTACGTACTGCATCATTTACCACAATTTAGACAAAGTAAAAAAAAATACAAAAGGGTTCACTAATCAAATACTATCAATGAATACACTATGTAAAAGAGATAAACTAATTTATAATGACAGAAATTATGTGTAAACTAGAACAATACACCTCCAGTGCACTGAAAAGCCCAGTGTCATTATTACTCTTTCAGTCTACTTCCTATGTCGATTTATTTAAGATCAGCATTGTAAAATTACGGCACAGTCAAGGCACTGTAAAGGCACAACTTAATAGAAAAAATTACGGAAAAGACAATTAATCAATATTTTACTTCCAGACTTTTCAATTTCATACACAGGTCCAGAGATAGGTAAGGGGGATGGGGAGGGAGAAGCTACTATGCTTAATAGCAACTACATACATGCATAGCATTCTGTTCACTGCTGAACATTTTCTTCTGCTAAATACTCACTGCTCCCCAATGCACAATCCTTTGAGATTCAATGCTGCCAAAATGTTCCTGATTTCTCATTCAGAGATTCTTTTGAATGAAGAAATTTTCCATTATTGACACATCAACCTAGGGCGAATTTTTGAAGTGTAGAAATTATCTATGGGAATTTGTCAGCTTCCTACTTACACTACTCATTGACCTTGTAACTCTCTATATATCGTATCTATTTCTATATCTGAACTCCTCTCTTTTAGGCTCTGCCACTGATGATAGGTTAGTCACAACAAAGTAGAAAGCAGTTTAAGCAGTGGGATGATGGCAGAAAATATAAAAAAAGCCAACCCTGTCAAATATTATGCTACTTGTTTCTAAGCAAGCAGGTCAGCAGGCCTGAACACAGCTCCACTTTTAACTCACATGGTAGACTAAGAAAAGAAAACACAACAAACTCCTAGCCTCGAGCATATCTCAGCAAGCTGCAAGGTGAAGACACGTTACATTTGCTGTTGCTATGGGCATCAGCTGCACATTTTTTAGTCCCTATCACAGTCCATCCCTTGGATCTGGGTCTTATTCTCTACATTCAGGTTTACTTTGATACATCTCCAATGCAAAAAGCAGGCGCTAGTCTTGTTTTAGCCTGGGTTATGGTGAGCCCGATGGTTAGGACGTTTTCCTCTCCTAGAAGGTGGAAGATGAGAGAATAGCTCCTAGGTGGTAAGGCTACTAAATCCAAATCTCTTGCTTCCTGGACAAATAATTAAAGAAAAGGCAGGATTTCTCTCCCGTTTTTCTTGAACAAACATGGCCTTGTCAATGTATCTTTCATCGAGCTCTCCCCAGGGCACACATGAAAAAAACAAGCTGTTTGCATTCCTGGATGAGCACAGTAGCCAATACTGAGATGACCAACACTCTCACACATATGAGCAGCTAAGAAGGATTTTTGTTTATCACTTCATTTGAATCACGTATTAAAATGTCAATTGGTTATCTTTTATGCATCTAAGTGCTTTTCTGAAGCTGTCCAGAGTCTAGCAGCAGTTAGGACATAGAGCTGGTCTCTCCAAGGACTAAACAAAGACAGATTTTGCATTTCTGTAGCTATTCAGAGTCTCAAGAATTGCTCTGACAGTCTAAAAATACAGCACTCCAAGAATACATAGGGAAAAACATGAATCCAAAGGACTGCTGTTTTAGTTTTGCCTCTTCAAGGGTAATAATTGCCCTACCTGGATTGCCCATGCAGCGATGTACTATTTAAGTTCTATCAGAATGGTGCAAAAGATGGCTTGTGACCACAGTTTCACAGTGACCACTGTTACGCTAGGCTTGGAGAATTTGCAATGATATGGACGTGACAGACCCACATAACCTGCATGTACCACTGCAGGAGCTACAGCTTAGATTTTCATCGCAGAAAGGAGACAGAGGGTTATGCCACTGACTTTACTTTGGTCTCAAGAACAAGATTTCTGATAGGAAGACTGTAAAGCTAAAGGGAATTTTTTGTATGCTTTCAGCTACTAGGGGTTTCCAATTTAAAGTAATGGAAATGAAAGTTACAGACAAATCAGTGTATCCTAGGCAATTGCACAAGTGAAAATGTGCAAATAAGGTACACACAAAACATTCAATTCCTTCTCCCCCCGCCAAAAGAAAAAGAAAACCAGGATTCTTTTCAGTCTAGCTGCTAATGTTTCCACATTTAACAGAAAGCAGGGCGGGATGAGAGTAGTTTTCATTATTTTAATTCTTTTATGCAATGAAACCTAACCACGTGACAACCAGAAAGTTATTCAATCAATGATATCATATAACAAGTTTTGACAAGGCTGTGAAAAAAGAAAATTGCAGTAGCAGAAGGAGAATCACTCAAAATGCCATTATCCTTGAAGGGCACAAGTGCACTCGCCCCAATAAAAGGTCAAATGCAATGGATAAAATATTAACAATTACAAAACCCCAAACAGCAGTATTTAATAAAAACCAAGGTACTGAATAATTGAAAATAATATCAAAACTGAGAATAATCCATCAAACGTGACAGTGATACCCGTATCAAAATCCTTATGCAAAAAAAGATGCCAGCTAGTAACATTCCAGCTCATGTTAAGAAAGCAAATCATTCTTATTCATACTGTAAGATCAGCCTTCTTGTCTTTAATCATGGTTCATTAAATTGTAACACACAACTAGTACAATGTAAAATAGCTAGTCTGAGTAATTCAAAATATACCACCACTCTTAGGAAAATAATTATGATATGGAAGGGAAAATAATTTATTTATATTCTTCAGTGCTCCATTACGTTATAGCTTGTTTTCCTTTTAAGTGATGCTTATACATCCGAACAGAAGGATAAAAAAGAAATATCCTTTTCCAACTTTCATGAGGGCATGAGGATGTCAACCCAAGAATTTATAACTCAGAAGTAATGAAAATCAAGGGTAGTTTTTCTTCTTTTTTAAGGAATAAGAATTTCTACTTCTTAATTGGAAGCCTGTTAGAATAACCTTAGAGACAGGCAGGATAGATAAGAACAAGCCTCCAAAAAAGGAATCAGCAAAAGAAGAGATCTTCATGGTCACTACTTGACGAAGCAAAATTCTTCTCCTCTGTATGCTACAACTTCATCAAATGGGGATCTAAACTATTCAGTTCATTAAGATATCCTCCACAGTTTTGGAAACTGTTCCAGAGTATGTTTGGAAACTTTCTTTGATGGTTATACTGCAGTTATTGTTTAACCAAGCTGCATTATTTAGCTTGGCTAATTCACCCCTTCCCCCCAACTTTACTTTTAACACTTTCCTGTCATTAATTTATTTCCTCATATTAAAATAAAAAGTCGAGATGTTTTGACAAGCTCTCTATATGTACACTGCTTGTTTGTCACTGTGCCAGAGCTACCTTTTATGACAGGTTTTCCTTTCAACAGGAAAAGACCAATGTTAACGAGACTATTATTGCATGGAACATTTTTTAAAAAAATAACCAGAACTGCATCTGATGCTTTTTAGTGTAGTAAAGGATAATGCAGTATAAGGATATGAAGCTTTATTCTCTCTGGGGCCAAAGGAAAATAGAAACGTCTCCTGGGAAATAGTATGGGTCCCATCTTAACAAGTAACAGACTCTCACAGAATTTGAGTTAACAGAAGTCATATGGACAGAGCTCAGCGTAGGCTGCCACCCTAAAAATCTTCTAGAAAATGAATATATTGGAGAAAACCCCCCAAACAAACAGCAAGAACATTATGGTACTTCAGGGATACTAAAACACTACATTTCTGGCATCTTCATTGAGGTCAGCATTTGAGAACAAAGTCTCAAAACTAAAATTCCCCACATGCCAAGTACACTTAGTAATGCTACAAGCTGTATAACTAGCCTGACTTGTCATTTCAAACTACTTTATGGAGAAATAAACACAACTACATGTTCACACATTAAAAAAAATATCTAAGACATTGTACCACTGCAACAACTTACTCAAAAGAACTGGCTTCAGAAGCAACACTATTTCAGCCCTATTGTTGATGACATTATGATATACTATTTTCTAAGTGCACAATAATACTGACTGACCTCAAGAAATTATTTGATTTATATAGTTTATCCAGCAGCCTATGACAGCAAGTCTCTCTTTCAGTTGGGCTTACACCATATGTACATGAATGATTTATTCCTCACAAATGGATATAAATGTTTATCCCACAGATACAAGGATGTGAAACTGCTCTTAAAAATAATTCAGTATTTCTCTGACTTAAAGGCTACAACAGATCTACTACTTTGCAACACTGAGCTTTACGCTGTGTTTATCACGAAGACCCTCAAGTTTAGCAATCTAGTCCCCTAATGAGCCAGATCTCTTCTTTTACCTTCCTGATTTCTACTGGTCTAAGGTTGTATGATGCATCGCCTCCCATTAGAAAAGCCTGAACCACAACCAGATTTTTCTCCTTTTTCTATTCAATATCCTAGGAATCAAACTCTTAAAAGTTAAATAACAACATCTGCCTCTATAATCTTCACAACTTCCCAGTGCCATCAAGGATGGCTGCCACATGTCTGAAATTAGAGACAAATGAATCAGTGGGTCTTCATACGCTCTGGAGAAAGGCAAATGCCAGCAAGGGCTCAAAAGAAGTGTTACAAAAACGTTTGCTAAACTAAGCATTCCAGTGCTGTTCCAAAGCCGAGGCCTTCAAGTACAATGCAGGGAAGCTAGAAACATAAAGCACGTGTCTGGCACAGACCTAAATCCCTACTGAGAGAATATGGACTGGATCTTACCAGGGATATTAGTAACAAACCACACTTTGTGGGAGATTCTGGGATAGATCTCTATAAGTCCTTGTCAGTAGCAATAAAGACTCCCCATGACGCAGCCTTCAAGAGCCAAAAAAACAGTAGAGGCTTCTCTCATGCTTTCTCATTCCATTGTCCTTGTTACAACTTTAAAGCTGCAATTCAAGACATGTAAAATAATGCATTTTATGGTAAATATGATAGACTAAACAACCTCAAAGTCTACTGACAGCATCACTGAATTTCAAGGTATACTGCTGCATGGCCTGACTAAACAAAACCCGAGCCACCAAACTGATTGTGTCCAACAGGTGATAAAACTCTAAATAAAACTGAAAATTAAATATTCCTGCTTCACAGAAGAGCCCAGTGCAGCCAGCACCAATGTCTCAGGCGAAGCCTCCTCCAGACCTTTCTCAATGGACTATTGATACCATAACATATCCAGTGAGAGATTATACAGCCACAAGCAGCTCACAGTTGGTCTGTTTTCTAATGCAAGATTTTAATAATTTTCTCACCAGTCAATGCAACTACAGATCAATCAATAAGATCCATGTGTAGATCTTCTTTAGATCTTACTCATTTCTTATCAAAACAACATGTTACTAGATGCATGTCACTTATACATCTAAGTACTTTTAACAGATTAATTTTTTGAAAATTATTAGTTATTTTACAATAATTCCCAAGACCTCCAAGAAACCTTCTCTCTTCTAAAACTTCTTTTATATGGTTTTAGTACATCACCTTTTCTGTTTCCTCTTTAAACCAAAATATTTTATCTATACAGTCAAAGCTCTTCCACAGCCCTTTCAGCAATATTTCAGTACACCTTTCCTGAAACAAGTCTGACTAGCTTAAGTACAATCCTCAAGAGGTAACATCTTTGGTCAATTATTTTCAGTATTCTCCATTTCTTTTAATACAGTCTCCTTTTTTTTTTTTTTTT
>VFFE01007054.1:2067194-2110104 GCA_008921705.1 Burhinus oedicnemus | reverse complement strand
AAAAAAAAAAGCCACCACAGAAACAAACCACTGGACAAATAACAAATAAACCACTGGATAAGTAATAAATAAACCAGACCTTGGGATGAAGTTTTTCAGACAATATTTGAAAGTAGTTTGTTAATCAATAGCAAAAATTTCTAACTAAAGTAGTTCTACTTACAAATAATCAACATAAAAATTGTTATCTTGCTGTTGTCATACTAATTGAGAAATAAATATCTGCACATTTCTGCAGCTTCTCAAATGAACATTTTTCAAGAGAATCTTAACAAATGTGACTCAACATGCCAATTATGTAAAAAATTAAACCCTATAATAAGTATAAAAATAAACCCTATATACACCTATGCATAAATCCCATCAGAAAACAATCCATAACATCCAACTTCTAGTTAACGTAGATCAGTATCACAGCCCTCACTTTGCAGCTTTGATAAAAGACAATCCAGTAGTTTTAGCCTAGCTCGTATTTAACTAACAGGATTTATTTGTTGTAATAGATTAATTTAGTACAACAAGTTTGACTTGTAAAGTCCAGCTTCTAGAAAAACTAATTTAACTTCCTCTACAAGAAATAGGCTTATTTGCAGGCATCGCTGGTATTTTCTGTGGAAAGAACACAAGATAACCAGAAATGTGTATCTGCAATGCCTCTGTCATGATCGTATGCAATGATTCTTAAGAGAACCATACGCCAGTTTGGCACTGTAATTCAGGAAAGAAAACATTCACTTACCGCAGTGTGACTGGAAAACCTGTGGCTTGACTACCTGATTGCAGATATTGCACACTACAAGATAGAAATCATCATGAGCTGGATAATGGCCAAATAAGTGCATATCTGTGGGAAAGTTAAAAATATATACAAGAATTAGAAATTATGCTTTAAATATATATTAAGAAAAAGAAATTGAAAATACTGTAGGGCCACTACTGTTATATTAATTTATACAAAGCAAATTTATACATTGCTCCATAAGAGCTTCTTATCTAGGTTAAAGAGATTTTTTTTTCCTCTTCTGGGTTTCAAGGTCCTATACTAATGCTGCAGTCTCATCTCTCAGTCTGAGTCAAAATGCAGGCAGCAACACCTTTGTGTTAACACTCACTGCCAAGAACTGGAATAAGCGTTTCTGTAGTGGTCAACTGTTCAAACAGTAAAAGAATGCGTCTTTTAAAATCTCTACCTAAAGATCCTTTTAGAAAACACAGTGCACCAGTTATGCTCCACGTTACAATATTCCAAGCTCGACTACAGATTGCTGGAGAACATCTCCTGCTTAAAAGCTAGTTATAGTAACCAAGGTCAAGGATCCTACAGCTTAAAATACAGTCAGGAATGTCATCCCTGTTTTGAACCAGATATCATGACATGAAATTTCTGATTCTGCATGAATGTCTCTCCTAGTTCAGACACCCTGCTGTTTTTTTCCCCAACAAAAACTCTGGGAAGAGACAAAGTTGGTTAATGAGGTATTTCTCAATGACGGCATGAGGAATTTCATGAAATCAAAAGATGGGTACAGTCAGACAATGACAGGCACTTGTCCCTCTCACATAACGCAACACATGCATTCTTAAGCCATTACAAACACAGAGTAAAACGGGCTTAAATTACTACTGAAGGTCTCGGAGCTCTAAGATTACAAGTCAGGTAACTTGTTTCACTCTGCATCGCTTTAACTTAAGAACAAGCACACATACTCATCCACCGCAGCTCAGTTTAGAGAGCAGAAAGTCCAGTCACTTTTATGCACTTTGAGGTGATCATGTCACCACGCCCAGTGTTGTTAACACAGGTTTTGCTGCATTAGTAACCCCATGACGAGTATCGGCCGCACAGATCACGCTACCTCTCAGAACAGGGCAGTGACATCTTTATTTAAAGATGTCGTAAAATGGCATTCCAGCGTTATTCAGCAGCATCCAAAATCATTACAGAACTTGCAAACGCAGCTTCTGACTCAGACTGAAATATCAACCTGGCGCCTTTTAAACTGGAGGAAAAATGCGAAGACAAACATGCACAACAGCAGCCATGATTGATAAACATCAGCAACTAAATCCTACTTCTCCAATAAGTACGTCACCTCTTTCTTTAAAAATAGTGATTTCTTTCAATAAGAGACTCAAGCAGGTACCTTATTTTATTAGCTCTTAACCAAAGCAAACATTTTGGCCCTAGGACTGCTTTTATAAGTAACTCTGCCCTGGCCTGTACCGCTGTGTAAGTAACATCACTGCTTAAGATGGCAGTATTTGGCATGATGAAGTGCAAAGTATCTTCAGTCCCCAAAAAACCCACAGAGGAAAGGGGCACCCCTCCCACAGTAATTCAGGCAGTATCACAGGCAGATACAGACAGACTCGTTCAAGCATCCTTAGGCACAAACCAGCACCACTGAGCTGCAGGTATTTCATAGTCTGATACAATGTGAATGGTTCCTTTATACCCTGAAAACCAGAAGTCTCTATGTTACAGCTCATACCAGGCTATGAAATCCAGTTGAAAGGTTAACCAATCATGACTCCTTCACAGTGCTAGTCTTGGACTAACCAAGCCTTTAAATGCATTACTGCCAGATGAACGCAATCAACACATTCAACTTAAATTTAAAAGAATGGCAGTGGTGAGGTATAAACTCCTTTGGCAATTTCTTGTAGGTAGTGTTAGTACTGATGAAGCCAAAACTGCACAGTTAGATTAAACTAAATCTTCCCAACTAGTAAAACAAACAAACAAAACCCTAAGCAGGCACTGTGTCTGGCCTGTTTATTTAATTTCTTGTTTTAATGTGATAAGTCAGTGATCTTAAAAATCACTTAATGTTCGCAATTCTTGGCCAAGGATATATTTGATCAGAACCTACAGATTTCCACTAATAGCATTGTAAACGCCACAGAAAGGAGTGTTTCTTCCAGGTATAATTTGACACAAAGTCTCAGCTTGAAAACATGCGTTTCATTACAGTTACAAATATTTTAAAAATGGTTAAAACATCTCAATAACTTAAAACCTTTTTTTCTGTTATTTGAATGGCCTGGTGACAATCTTCTTATGAAAACATACAGACTTTGCCCTTTACAAACATAAAAGTTACTTCTTTCCATTTTAAATTCCTTAAGCCCATTTAACCTTCACAGCTCTGTATATTGGCCTTTAAAATAAGTCCAGCTCTGAGGCGTATGAAGTTCGGCTGGGTCTGAGTTTTTATGAAGTCTGGCTGCAGGGAGTAACTTATGAAAACACATAAGGTATTAATACTGGAGAAATCTATCCAAGGACATAGATGGAATAAGAAATCAGGTTAGCTCTCAGGATCACAAAATCATCTGTGTTTTCACCAGACACTGTCAAGGAGACAGAGCAGCGAAGGAAAAGCTCTGGTACCTGTGAGCTCGCTGCACAACCCTGGCAAACAGCACCACACCTAACGGGGTAAATAGCACCATTTGAGTTTTTATGATACTGAGGTGGCAGGAGCTGACATGCAAAGAAACTGCACAGATGTGTAGGAGAACACACCAAAATGCTGCTGTGTGAAACAAAGCATCTGAAAGATACACAGATGCAGAGTAAGTGACATCCTGAAGTAGTGCTTTGGAAGTTTTTTCACAGATGCCAACAGCCCAGTGGAGGTGCAAGCATCTCTTGTAAATGTGAGTCTCCTGATAGCAAGTTGAGGTTATTAGCTACCTGTCAAAAGTCCACTTAAATTAATCCATGAGTCTCAAGGACACAAGACCATAGGTTGGAAATCAGAAATAGAATAACTCTATGCAAATAAATTGTTCTTATTGAATCAGAATAGCTAAAACACTTAAATTAAACTCTATCTTTTAGACTGGATTCCTTAAAAACCTCACTATGCAGAAGTTTGTAAAAGGAAAATTCATCAAGTCCAAACAGGTTCAACTAACTCTATTAGTTCATCGATGTCAACAGGATTGACATGAATCAGTTTTCATGATTAAACTCATGATTTGTAAGCACACACAGAGTATATATAAACTACTTTTTAATCAAAAATGTACAAAGCATTAATACTGTCTCATCAGAAGTTCCAACTGAGGACTCACTTTAGTAGGTGTGACAATATTACAAATACAATCCAGATCAGCAAACTTACAATAAAGAAAGTAAGGGAAGTTTGAAATGAAAAAGAAAGCAGAAAATATAAACTGTATCTTTTAATACAGGTTTTCTTGTTTTTAATAAGAATAGTTCAATGCTACCATGTCCTACTTAAAGCAACCAGGACTGAAGCATTATTCTGGACACTGGTACCTTTCTTACAGACTACAGCCATTTGACAATCTAGATCTTGTACATGCAGCAAAAAGGACAACGACCTCTCCAAATAAAAAAATTATCTTCTAATGGCAACAATCACACCTCCCTGCCTGCTTAGTTGGAAGCAATGGTGATAAGCTTTTCAGGAAAGGTTAATTTTGGAGAAGAAAGCGGCTATCCCCAAAGTTAGCTCAGGAAAGACTTCTTCATGGAAAAAGGTAAGACAATTGAAGAAGACAGCAGATAATCAGTGAATAAGGTGATTGACTATCAAATAGTACTGAAATAATTATCAACATATAGAAAGAACAGGGAGGGACAGAAGAGCAACTGTGAAGAGTATTTATTTTCTACCAAAACTTGGGTTCCCCTAAAAAGGGAAACAAAATGACCAAGGTCTGCATGACTCACCCCAGACCAGCACGGTGATCTCTACCACTGCCTGTGATCCGCTTGCTCCCTACGTGCAAATACAGATAGCTACAAGTGTGACACAGAAATTGCTGCCCAGCCTTTCTGTTAAGTAAAAGCAGTGCACGGCCCCCATCACAGTTACCTCATTTTACTGGAAGATGCTTTCAGTAGATTCAAAGTAGACTCCTGATGGCAAGAAAGAACAAATAACTTATTTTCCAGTACCCACACGATTTACGGAAGTGCTATCTATACATAGCCCACTCCTTGCAGTACTGAATTGTCATCCCCTCAAAACGAAATCTTTTGGCCAGCCATATCTGTTGATACTATACACTGCCAAAAGCCTTGCTTGAAAATGAGCTATTCGACTAACAGGATGCAAGTGTCCCATATCATGTGAAAAATATGCAACATGGGTGGAAATTAGAGACAGTGAATGCTGACTGTAGGAAATACGACTTTTCTAGATTAAAATCTTAAACCAAATATTACTTTGTGTCTACTTTGCTATGGTGCTTGGAAAATAAATATAGCTTCTGCTTATAGTTTTTATATTACTAACATTTGCAAATAAAGAGACAGCTGTAGCCATATGACACAGTTTTGCAAGACAGCAGCTTGGTAAAATGTGCATTAAAAACACAAATACTATAGAAACAAAAGAAAATGTTGCTTCTGCAAATTGTGGTACAAACACAAAAATACAGGTGTCAGATATGACTTTTTATCTTCTCCAATAACACACACAAAGGAATTATTTTTAGTAACAAACAAAGCCAGATGACTTATATGAAGTTCCTTCTCTATTATTGTATAATTCATAATCATTTACATCCAACTGTGTAATAAAACACAAGCTAGAAATAATCTAAAACATTCTTCCACTGCAGAATTAAGGTTGTCGAACAGTAAGACCTCACAATATTGTGTGGGAAATTGAATTTTTAATTATGATTCTTTGCTATAAATTATACACACTTTAAACATTCTCTTATGTATCAGTTGCTCCACTAAATATACACACAAAATCTGATTTGAAAAATATTAGTGATGTTTATGTGTAAAGAGAGTGAAGGGGAGGGAGAAAGGAAGAGAGAAAGACTATTCAAGACACACTGGTTTAAAATTAGCAAAGAGCAGCTAAAAAAAAAAAAAAAAAGCAACGGCAAAAATGGCAACGGACAAAACCAAATCCATGTGGTTTCTCCAGCTCCTGGAGATACAGATTTTTAAACTCTGCCTCTAGTAATGTGTTGAATATTTCCCTCTTGTTCCACAGAAGTGACAAATCTGTCCATCACTCAAAAATGGAGGCATTCACAAAATCTTTCAGTGCATTAGATTACTTTTACATTTGAGATTACTTAAAAAAATAAGTTATTTGAACGGTGAATTGAAACTTGAAACTGAAACAATAAAAAGACATCTTCAGGGTATTACTCAGACAGCAGTCAAACACGCTTGCACAGACATGACAGTTTTATCTTCGAAAGAAATGTCACACTCTTTCCATTTAACATCATCTTTATTCTCCCCCCCGTATGGTTTTCCTTTAGTTTTCATTTTCTACACAAAAAATCAGTAAGTTGCTTCAGTAATTAGTTAGCCAGTATAAATTGCTTTTCACCCCTGAAAATGCCAGTCACAGTTGCCATTAATCACAGAATAATTTAAGCTTAAAGAGATCACTGGATGTCATTTACTCCAAGCCCCTGCTCAAATCACAGCTAACTTCAGAGTCAGAACCACAAAGTAATGTTCAAGCTCATTTCTTTTCAGATGGAAAAATGCAGGTCATGGCTGAAGTAACCATGAAATTGAGGAAAAAGTAAAATGAAAATATTCAGGACAGAACTAACATAGGGCCAAACACAATTGTTGTAAGTCCTGACCGATGTCCTTTGGGTGTTAATATAAGGAACCGAAGATTCTGCATGCTAAAAAAAAAGCAAATGATTAATGAGAAGAAAACAGAAATACTGAACTTTTCAACAACAGCAATAATAAATGAAACTAAGAAAAAAAACCAAAACCACAGGGGAAAAAACAGCAAACAGACCTAACGAGTCAGTGTGGTAGAGTCAAGATGATGACATCTTTAAACCAGCCCAGTAACTTCAAATGGTATGCTGCATCCCAGGTTAGAGCAATCATGAGGATGCTGGCAATCCTAAAGAATGTTGGGAATTTTTCATTAATTACAGTTTATACAGGAAATACTATCCCAAATGACTTGGAAAGATTGTGTACTATGCTGCCTTACCTCGGCATTCCGAAACTGTATTGAAGATGGAAGTGGTGCCTTCCATTCCCAAAAACCCGTAGCAAAATTTTTAAAAAAGTTCATAATTGGAAATGAGGGATCTAAACAAATGTTGTGGATTAACAGTATCTGCATACCTGTCCTAACAAAAATCTGTTTGGAAGGAATTATAAAGTAAGCCAGACATCACTGACATTACTATTTTGCATAAGACACTATATATTAAAAAAAAAAAAAGAAGAAAAAAGAAACAAACATGGGAATATGTGACAAAGCTTTTCTTCCACAATTCTGAAAAATTCTATGAAATTTATGTAGGCTATTTGTCATCCCAGTCTAAAATAATTTCACAACACACGACCATAATTGCTACCAAATTAATGCATCACAAGAATACTGGAAGAGAAAATCCAAAACTCACAGGTGTAGAAAGTACACTGCATACGTACAAAACCAAGAAATCTCATCTTTTGACATCTTAAGATATCTAGAGGATAAGACAGTAACTAAGGTTAAGTTTTTACACCTTGAAAAACCTACTTCTTAAAACTTGCTTACAGGGAGGCACATGGCCCCTTATCTCCTGGAGTAGGCAGAAGGCATCTCATCTGCTTATGGAGTCTTTATTTCACTATTTGTACACAACTCAGACAAAGTACAGCCTCCAACACCAAATAACCAGTAAAGTGCTCAGCTACTCTTTTGTGTTTGCAAAGGCATTTAATTTCTTCTGCAAGAATCTTCTTTCTGTAACACTATACGACACTCAAAATAAACGTTGTTTTGCAATTTTCTGTTTCAATAGTAAGTCAGGCTGCTGTTCCACAAGAATTTAAACTGATCAAAGTTAGGCACTGGTACGGTCCTTTATGCCTCCAAGCTTCATATTCCTGCCCCTCCCTTGTGCTTGTACCATCAATTAACTGATTATCCAAGGAGTCAAATTCAAGACAACCCTGAACCAGGAGCAAAGTAACAAGAGGAAGGTCAACAAAACAGGAAAAGGTTTTCTGACAGTTTAATTCCATGAGCTGTCCCACTGCAGAGCCTGATGAACGTTACCGCTAGCGTAAGGGAGGGGAAGGAAACACAGAGCCCAGAACTGGAGAGCAGGACCAACAGGACCAAGACCAGTTGAAAACATCGTGGAGAAGCAGAGCCTCTCTAGCTGACATTGAAGTCTGTCACACAGATATTAAAAGAAGACACTTGGCTCCAAAAGCAGCTTTGTAAAAATAAAGTTACTTTTCTCTCAATTAAAGATAGCATCAAACAAATTTATTAATTTGTACTGTATAAAAACATTCAGAAGCACATAATCTCCTTTTACACAATTCTTTGTATTTCTAATGCTTTAGATTACTGAACTAATCTTTAAAACCAGGCTCTCACTTCACCATTTAACTTTTCAATTATTTTGTACAATGTAACCAGAGAGGTTAACTTTTACCTTTTCAGCTCCTGAACACACTGATGTGAAGGGTGTAGGTAATACTACTAAGAAAACAATGCACATTAAGAGAGGGTCATATACCAAGGTCTGTTTGAATGGTTATAAGAATTTTGGTTAATGCTTTTTTTTTTTTTTTAATTGTCAGAGTTTAAACTACAGGGCAAATACAAACATTAAAGCTGCTAAAATATATCAATAAAGTTTAGTGAACATTTGCATTTGGCCACTGCAGCCCAGAGCTGGAGTGACAGGGGATGGTCCTGGAAAGGACCAGCTAGAGCAAAGACAGACCATTCACAGCCTTGGCCATGCTCTGCACTGGCCCTTCTCTCACAAGTCTGCATGGAAGAATTTGGAGAGTGGAACAAGGCTGAAAGACAAGGGCAGAGTAATCATAACATATGAACATGAGAGAACTGTAACAACTCCGGTAACATCAAACTATTGCATACAAAATTATAACTGTTCTTATATTTCTCTTTAATGATTAGATTACACTTCAGGGAAATTATCTCAAGGAGCATCCTCCTTGTGAACCTGAATTTTGAGCTGCCTCCCATTTTACATATAACAACATATTCCAGGAACTAGAGCAACTGCTTACAAAGTCTACTATTATAAAATTGCACAAAGTCAATACCCAGAAGAAAATCCTGTTATGTGGTAAAATAGATACCAGTTAAGCATATTAAGGTTCAAAGACAGAAACAAATGGAAAAAAAATCCCAAATCTTCCACACATCAGTTAAATAACTTGCCTCAAAAATCAAGGTGAGCAAAATACATGGAAGAAATAGGCTTTCATGTGTTTAAAAGTAAGCTGCAAGAGTCATGTAAATGTAGACAGTATCTTCAATTAGACCAACAGCTAAACAGTTAGATCTGGCTTTTGGGCTTTAAGGAGATGTGTGCCCTAAAATGTCTATGTTCCTTACCAGCTGCAGTTAGTCTAATTAAAGATATCACCTCCAGCTACAAATTTCACCCTGCTTATGTCTGGAAATCTTCAGGACAGTAACAGTATTATTAAATGACAGCAAAAATTAAATTACTGAGGGCAAGGAAACATTAAAAGAGACATTATTTATAAGGATCCAGACTATGCACTCTGTGTCCAGAAGCAGAGGTGACATCCCATTTGTAGAGCATAACTGTCCCCAGACTGCTGAGTACGGAGAGCACGGCAAAGAAGTCAGGAGACTTTCTTACCCTGCAGAAACAGTGGATTTCTTAGATGCTCACATATATCACTATCCAAAACCTTGGAGAGTAAGCATGGCTGCACACAGGTATGCATACAAAAGACAGAGAACATGCAGCAGGACCATCAGTCTCTGCATTAGACCTCTGATATCTCAACTTTCCACAGGCAGGCATAAGGGGAGGAATAGAGGGAAATTATCTGCATTTCCCTCATAATTCAAAGTGAACGTCATGCACCTTGACTAGAGAGTCTCCATGAACCACTATATAGCAACAGAACAATTCTTTCTTCCTTGGACATGTACCAAGAGAAGACTTACTGCAAATGAGACTTGTCAGCACAAGTAGTATCCTTCATGGATGACGGGACTGAATTTCAGCTCAGATTGATGTATGGCTCCCCTGAATTAGATGCTTGACCTTTAGCAACAGTTAGAGGGTTGCACCACATATATACTTTCTCAGAGACTTCTATAGCAGGTGGACTCTGTCAGCTTCTCCACTGGGAGAGCACACCTTGGTGAAGGAAGAGATATAAGGTCTGCAAGTTAACTATAATAACTCACAGAAACACACAGTGTTTCAGATTTTGATTTTCTGCCATAAGATGGTTAAGCTTTCTGATGTCTAGCCAAATACACTAAAGAGGCAAGGAAACAACATTAACATACTGGTCCTGCAGAAGTAGTAAGATGAAGATCTGAAGATGTCAAATGTTCGTTGAAATATATGTGGTGTTTTTAATTTTTTCCTCAGTATTTCTTGTATTTCTAAGCTACAGAAATACTCAGGCTATACAGAGGGTACCTGGGACTCCTTCTTAGCTTTCACCTTTGGCATTACAACAGCTGATGATTGCCACAGGGCAATAGCTTGGTATTGGTGTCCTTCATTAGGGGAACGAGCAACCCTTGTTGGAGCCTGAGACATTAATGAGTTTCAGAAAAGCATATTGGACTTCTGCAAGTCATCAGAGTCCTGAAAATCCAATTATATTAGTCTGCCCAGTGCCAAAGGTGAAAACACAGTATCAGTGACCATTAGGGAATCTTCTGCTGGAAAGACAGGCCATTCAAACACAGTTACCATAGGCCTAAATTTTTGATAGTCTGGCACCAACAGTTTGGCTAAGAATGCTAATGGAGAAGGAGACTTCTTCCCTTTATTCTGTGATGAAGACTGTCGTCTTTATACCTCTACAGCTATACTGGCATCCATCCAAACACAGGTGATTTCCAAGACTGCCAAGATTGGCACCAATCCAGTCAACAAGGCAAATGGTGTTTGAGGGAGCAGAAAAAAGGCTTTTCAGGTCCTTCAAAACAAAACCTGCAGAATTTGAAAGAGGCACCTCTGCTTGACAGATGGGAAAACATACCTACTTTATGGTAACAGACAACAACTATTCTTTCAGTAAGCTGTCCATATAAAAGGTATTGTGGCTTATTACAGAGCCTATGTTAAATGCAGGTTATAGCCTGGTACCAGCAGACCTGAATCTGCCTTAATCTTGCTCTCTGAAGGCAGATTTAGTTGGAAGAACACTACTAACACTTCCACCTTGCATAGCAGTCTGCTGCTTCTCTACACATCTGGGTTGTTACAAAGCTTCCCTGTCCCTTTTGTTACAAGGCTGATCCTTCTTTCTGAGCTTCTTGGTCAGCACTTGGTTTGATCCCATTTGATGCTAGCTTACATGAGCAGCAAAGCTTAGTCCAGAGGATGGTGATAAGATCACAGCAGTTGAAACAAACAATAAAGAGAAAAGGTTGAGAATGGGCATGTTTAACTTCAGCTTAGTAGTAACATAAGATATTCAACAATGACATGAAGCTGGGGGAGAGCTGCAAGTACTATCACCCCCTCCTGACTTTGTATTTGGAAGACTTAAGCTTTCCAAGCCTGCTGGAAGAACCTGACACAGTTAGGTCTCATGTATGAGAGTGGCATGCACTACTGCAGCAGGACTAGCAGCAACACCTACTCCAAGAACTTGTTCCATCTACACATGACATTTCTTCCTTACAGGACACCAATTAAGACTTTTTAAAAGAAATCAAAATGCAAGAATTTGCATCCTGGAGAAAATGCAGGTCTTTCTCTACTCCAAAGAAAATCTTGCAAATATTTTTTAATGTTCAAATTCAGTTGACAATTGCTAGCTGACTACCTCAGAGAACAAAATGAGCTCTTGTGAGGTTATTAGAATAGCTGAGGAACAGCCAGAGTGACCAGAGAAATTTATTCTAGTTCACCATAAATGTCACTTCTGACTGTGGCTGGCTGAAGAGATGAGAAAACAGAATAAAGTATTGTCAGTTTGTCTTCTGTACCACGCACAATAATCCTAAGGGTTCACTATAATCAATATGTATTTACTACTGACGCAGGTATGCTATTACTTGATTTCAAACCAGTAGGGTTTCTACATGGACTTAGTGCAAAGACTTAAAGCTTCCTCTTGTGCATGTAAAAATAAATACTTGAAATCATAATAAATTAATAACCCATCTGTAAACTACACAACAGTACATCTGTACTACAGATCACCTTTACAGTGGGTCAGGGTGAGTGTCTTTTTCCTTGTTTTTCTCCATTTGCTAAAACCATAGCTTCAATAATCTTATATTATTAGATGATCAAATATTAAGCGATCTGAAAAATAACGTCTGAAAGGAAAATAACTTCTCTGATCTTTATTGACATTTTCTTTTTTCCTTTTTTTTTTTTTTTTTGTTTTTTTTGGAGGGGTGGGGTGTTAAAGAAATGTTGAATACAGCCATACTGTACGTGGACTACTGAATGTGGAGAAAAAAAACAGAAATCTTTTAAATACAATTAATTTGTAATACCTTATTTTAGTAAGTCCATCATTTGGAGTGCTAGTAATGAAACATTACAAGGATTGCAGGTTTTCTTCTTTCATTTCCTTGTCAATGCACACTAACAAAAATATGTTACCTATGCAGTCAAACAGTCCTCAGGAGAAAAATCCCACAACTGAAAAAACCCTTCGCTCCTATTTCTTCTGTGCCGACTGCCACGAAACAGACTTTAATCCTCCAACTGGTGTTTTCCTCATAAACACTCAGCAAGACACACTGGCACTCACACGCTAGCCTGCAAAGCTGTATTATCTTGTGCAGAAGAGTGACTCTGGTTTAAGGCAGTACAACTGCACTGAAGGAGAGCTGGCTTAATTTCTGGCTCCTAAGCAACATTCTTGCATGACCCTGATTAGATTTTTCTGTGCCTCAGTATCCCATCTCTAAAATCAGGATAATATGCTCTTTGTCTGCCCTGCCTGTTTAGATTGCAGCCTTTCAGTGTTCTCTTACTATTTGTCCATACACTGTGGCCACAATGGGGCCCTTCATTTTGGCTGGGACCTCACTATGACTATAGAACAAGCAATGAATAAGATAACTTTCAGTATGTTTTAGAAGCCCCGTGAGACAATTGGGATGCTATCGCAAAGACTTATTAAAGAAGCCTTAATAAAGTTTAAAGGAGCATTTTCATATCCAAGTGGCATATATAATTGCAACAAATATTCTTCTTTGTTGACATTTTGAAATAAAACTTGTTACATGTTCTTTACAAAAATCCCACTTTTTTGACTAAGAACATAAGTTATGAAGGGTTAAAAAAAGTCCCATAAAAATGAAATTTTCACAGCTTTCTAGCCCAACTCTTTAATAACAAGATTATTATTGTTATTATAATAAAAGTTTAATAATAAAAATAGCATCACTAGGAAAATATTTCTCAGACAACGATCACTGAGTATACTCTAACTTTTCTGTCAGGGAAAATGATGAGTAAATGAGCAAAAAACATTGAGAAAAATAAAATCCCTAATCTCACCTATGTTATTTTACAAAATGCTAAGTATCTTTTTGCTTGTCCATGTACAGGAAGAGTGGACCTATATGCTGTTCCCATTTCATCAAGTGTTGTTATGGGTGCCTCTCCTCAGCAGTAATGGATACTCCGACAGCAGTAAAATCAGTATTTCTTTATACTGCACAACTTGGTCATCAGAAAAGTCAAAGCTAGTTCCTTCTCTCCCAGACTGTTCTGTACAGTTTTACAATCAAATTAGTATTTCTTTATGAAAAATAAGGACAACCCCTGTTGTTTCAGTAGACCTAAGAAAAAGATGCTATGTCCAGTAAAAGTGTAAGCTTGGTGTATATCATCTTTCACTACTAGGTTGCTACTTTAAAGCAAACCACTAACGATTATTACTGTCCATTAAATATTTGGTGACCACTGCATACCTAAATTTGTTAAGTATAAGTTTACAACAGATATAATCACAGCTAGATCCAGGACATCACTGGTACACAATAATAGAAATAGAGCTAATCTTTAGCAAATGACATCATAAGATACTATGAGGGAATTTGCTGTCTATTTGCTCTATGGCCAACTTCAGTTTCTGGGTCTGTCAGCTCTTCAAAAGCATAGCTAAAAAAGAGTCAAACATAACTAAATATCCAAATACTTTGCATCTCAAAACAATCGGAAACACCCTCTGAAACCCATCAGTCACGACATTCACAACACATACGCACTTTACAAGCGAAACAAGCTGCAGCATTCAAAAGCTGACTGAACAAATTAAAGAGGGCACTTTCTATGCAGCCAAGTGTATCAATTTCTATTTTTCTTTCACCAATAATTGCCTGGCTTTTTCCAACCCCCAAGTCCATCACTAAAGGTACTTCTGTTTTGTTACTTCACTTCTCTCTTCAACAAAAGCCAAGGGCAATAACATGTTTTAACAACTCTCTTCTCACCCAAGATGGAAGGTGTCTGCTTGTTCTTAATCAACAGCTGGATATTAAATGAAAACATACTGTCTAAATGTATTGTCTAAAAGGACCGAAATAATTCTTATGTCAATTCTCTGTGCTTTTTCTGTATCGCCTCCTACACATACAACAGCACCTCTCTTTGGGAATATTGTCTCTCATGTAACTTGTCCCTCCTAGAAGTTACTTTCAGATAGACTTTCAATAAGACCATCTTTTTCCTTCACACAATTCCAAATAAAATGGATTTCATTCTCTCTCTCATCAGCGTGCAGATCAAGGTACCGCTTAAAGTGCTCAACTGTGCTTTTTTTCAGTTAGGGGCCTTTATGCCAAAGAAAAATATATGAGAAAAATATGAGAAAAAGTTCATTCATGGATAACCGGATATGGAAATATGAATGAGAAACTTTTTAACCAAAGTCCAAACACACAAAAACTCTGCCCCAAGGCCACTTACACAAAATAGTTAAAACAGGTGATAATATTTCCTGCAGAGTGAAGAGCAGTCTTTAGTTCCACTAACATACAACTCCAGAAAATAGCTCTCTTGTTTTAAGAATTCTGCTCTCAACGGAATAATTATCCTTGCAAGTACAATCAGTCAAATATTTTCAATGTCTGAAAAAGCATACATACATCATCAGCTCTTGCACTGAGATTTATATAGTACACTTACATGCACACCACAAACATTTTCCACGATAGGAATATGCTCCTATAGTTAAATATGTTAAGTATAGAAAAACTAATCTGACAATGCAGCACTTTGTACTGGTACAGTAGTCTCTTCCCTATTCCAGGGCATAAAAGCAGTTTTGCTAGGCTTCAGTCCACGCCAAGAACCTGCTACACACCTCAGGGAGCGTTCTTACCTCTGAAAGACAACCCTTAGAGAAGAACATGGTCATGAAGGGCTCGGGTCAGTACAAGTCTGTCTGTAAGCCATTGAAGTGTCCATTAAACCTTCAATACAAACATCCTAAAGCACATGTACACACCACGTTCAGAGGTGTTCCCTTCCTTCCCATTTCCTCCTTCTTCCAGGGGTGCTACTAACAAAGTTACAGTTTGTCACAGGTACAGGATCAACCATAATTTAAAGCCTTAAAATAAAGCTTTACAGTTAAAGTGATCACCTTATAAAGGAGCAAACTCTGCTACCAAGACACACTCATGAGATTTGCTGCCATTAGATGATAGAAAAATGTTGTTACGTCAGGCAAAAAAGGCCTTAAGAAACTTGAGGTGTTTTCACCAACTAAAGAATGAGCAAAATAAACTGTAAGTATTTCCTCTCTGAAATATCAGGATATTTCAGTTCTGAAGACTTTGTTGGTTGATGAGAAGTTCAACATGACCCAGAAAGTCAACTGCATCCTGGGCTGCATCAAAACAAGCATGGCCAGCAGGTCTAGGGAGGTGATTCTGCCCCTCTACTCTGGAGTACCGCATCCAGCTCTGGGGCCCCCAACATAAGAAGGACATGGACCTGTTGGAGTGGGTCCAGAGGAGGGCCATGAAGATGATCAGAGGGCTGGAGCATCTCTGCTATGGAGACAGGCTGAGAGAGCTGGGGTTGTTCAGCCTAGAGAAGAGAAAGCTCCACGGAGACCTTATAGTGGCCTTCCAGTACCCAAAGCGGGCCTACGGGAAAGATGGAGAGGGACTCTTGATCAGGGAGTGTAGTGATAGGACGAGGGGTAATGGTTTTAAACTGAAAAAGGGTAGATTTAGATGAGATATTAGGAAGAAATTCTTTACTGTGAGGGTGGTGAGACACTGGAACAGGTTGCCTAGAGGTTGTGGATGCCCCAACCCTGAAGGTGTTCAAGGCTAGGTTGGATGGGGCTTTGAGCAACCTGGTCTAGTGGGAGGTGTCCCTGCTCATGGCAGGGGGGTTGGAACTATATGATCTTTAAGGTCCCTTCCAACTCAAACCATTCTATGATTCTATGACACTTTCAAAAAATCTACAGACTGAGTCTAAAGAAACCTGCCCATCTAGTAGTACTGAAACAGCAAAAGAAAGAAATGAAAAAGTAATGGAAGATACACGTGTTACTTGCATCTGTCAAAAAAAAAAGATCTTCTGCACTTGTTATGCTGCACAGTACTTATTCACAATACAAATCATCGGTTTAATATTGTCACTCAAAGGCATACACACTAATATAATAAAAGCTATTAATGGGGCTCTTTTCTTTTAATGAAAGAATGAAGCAATTTATTAGTTGAATCACGTTATTGTTCCATTTCAATTTCTGCCACAATGAATACTGCACAAGCCATATTCTGACCTGCACCTATCTAATTCTCACTATTTAACAAGCAAAAAATTATGCAACAATTTCATTTTCACATTCTCAAACAGTGACTTGGAAAAGCTCCAGTTGCCTTTGGAGCTGTTGTGTTTATTTGTTCCCTGGACAGGAGAAAAAGGTGGCTTTTGGGAAATGAACTACTCAAAATACAGGAAGATAACCGTTTTTCCTAATTTTAATCTTAAGTATTTGACTACTACAAGGATCTTTCCAGTTCACTTTTCTACACA
The DNA here is from genome assembly GCA_008921705.1 of Burhinus oedicnemus. Lineage (NCBI taxonomy): Eukaryota > Metazoa > Chordata > Aves > Charadriiformes > Burhinidae > Burhinus > Burhinus oedicnemus. The sequence continues at coordinate 2,093,097 of VFFE01007054.1, read as the reverse complement.
ACGTTACCTCACTTTCCACTACTTGGCAGCAGCAATGACTTACTAGTAGTTGGTTAATACTTCAGGGGGTAACTCAAATACCACAACGTAGCATTTCTGAGGCTTGAGAAGTCTTTTGTTTTAAAGGAAGACCACTGCATGTAATCAAGAATCAGCAGGCTGATTCAGATCTTGAGATGTGCTACACTGACTGAAAAAGTAAGAATGTTTTAGAGCCATTTGACCATGGAGGTAGTGAGCTTACTTCTCAATGCAGCCCCTTGAGCTCGGTTTCCTCGCAGTGGGTATGCTGCAGCTTCATTGCTGTTGACACTTGACTGAGGTTAGGATACGAAGGGCTCAGCCATTTTTACTGGGGAGCTAAGAACATCCTAAGAACATGTACAAAGAAAACTGCACCGAGATTAAAGCAAGCTGCTGAAAATGGGTCTGCTCAGTGACTGTCTAAGGTTTTCGGCACAAACGTGCGAAAGGTCAACCACAACATCTGCTGACATGACCTGGTCCCAGAAGTGATGCTTTCACCAGCACCCAGCCTCCCAGATTAATTTCATCCACCTAACAGCTCACTGATGTGAGTGGACCCCTTAACACTTCTTATTCTGCAGCCTAATGCTTGTCAACTTTGCTTATAAGGAATCTCCCTTCCAGCATTATACTATTCTGAGCATTTGGGTATAGCGAAGCAGTTATTAATTTATTTCATCCAGTATTACACTGTTGTGCTAGCTCTGCAACAGTTTAAAAAAATAAAATAAAAAAAAATAAAAATCAACAAAACAGTTCTGTTAAAGACTGATTCTTCATGTGTTTATAATCCACCTTTTTTCAGCTTTTCTTCAAGTCTGCTGTGCTTCCTAGTAACTCCATGTTTTACCTAATTGTAGGGTCATTAGAAAAAAGCATTTCCTAGATAGAGTCCAAGACACAGCTTTTCAGAGACACTCTCAACTCTCTGGCACACACCTGGCTTGAGCAGTGATAGTGCCTTGAACAGACAGAAGAAAAACAAGATGGAGAAGCAAAAATGCACTGCCTTATCTTGTGCGTTTAAGGTACACTCCAGCCTCATAAAGCAGTATAAAGTCATCAAGATTCATAGACAGAGACCACTTAAGAGACCTTTTCACCAACCCCATTGAACAGAAATATCCCCCACACTATTACAAGGAACAAACCTTACCCCCATTTACTGTAACAGTATGGGTCCTCGGAGGGCTCTTCCTAATTACCACGCAATCCAATGGACAGGACAGTGGACAAAGTAGGAGTCAAACTCTGCATTCCTTTATCCAAATTTCTTGAATTTTTGGTGTCTTTCCCTTTACATCAGGAGGAATTATGTACATTGTAACTCCTAATAAAACACTTTCAAATTTACCGATGAAAAGCATCACACAAGAAAATAAGTATGTCCATTATTAGGCATATCTTAACGTATGTTAACACCTCATCTGCAATTTTATGTGGTAATTACAATGGCATAAGGGACAGCTAATTCCTATCACAACATTTCATCTGGAAAAAACCCGCTGGTATTACTACTTTTCCAAAAGACTGAATTTAACAAAATTCAGCTTTGAAAAAACCCCCAGAAAATAGCCTAAATATGGTACAGCAGCCATGCGAGTGAACATCGGTCCACTGAGAATTTTTTGCATGTTCTCCAAGTGGAACGACATCGAGCATCAGAAGCAAACTCTGAAGCTGCTTCTGTGAGCTGAAGCTGCTTTAGTGTGAAGGAGGTACAGACGCATCTTGAGGGATGCATGGTATCTCAACGCAGGACTGCACTGTGCATGCTATTGCAGCACCAGACCTGTGGAATGTACCTGCCTCAGGGATCTTGGCAGCAGCTGGGTGACAGATTAATGTGGCGCATGGATTTAATGAAGGGTAAATGAACATAACGTCAGACAGAATCACTATTCTAACCAAAAGAGCCTGTGAAATTCTTTGTTAAGGAAGCTAAATATCTGAGTATGGAAAAGATGCAGTATGCACTAACACCCCTCTCAGCACAGTACAAGGAATGACCATATACATCTGTAAAGTGCACATTTGGAGTATCACTCACCAAATGCTAAGTTAGTGATGTGCACCTTCCTTCTGAATCTCCTGTTTGGTACACATGAGTTTCATTGAACTCTGTATCTGAACAGCATGAGACACCACTTGCTAACATAAGTTCCCTGTTAATGAGGCTTCTGTAAATGATCTATCCAACTACTCTGCAATTAAATACCATCCTGTTTCTGAGATTACTGCAAACAGACTTTCCAACAACTTTTCAACAGAAAGAATATTCTGTAGTTGTCAGGGCAGAAAGGTTGAACAGTCCATTTATTTTTTTCAAGCATTCATGATAGAAAGCATCTGCATTTGTTCTTTTAAGTCTCCAAGTTCAAGTGCAGTACAACATTTGATACCTGAACAGAGTAAAATGGCCACACTTTAAAACTACCCTCTCAATTGTGAGCATTAAAGAGTCAAGAGTCTTTGTAGTTTATAAAACCAAACTCCTTTAATTTTTATTAGAACAACATGTTTCTGCAATGTAAAAAGCCACCAAGAGCTGTAAAAAAAAAAAAAAAAAAAATCTCTAACTAGGTGGAAGCACATACTCCGAGTAAGTTATTAGGATGCATAGTTACTGGATGACTATGCTAATAGAGTTCAGGCAGTCTGGATACCTTACCTGTAAATTTCTTTACTGATTTAATGCGCTTCTTTAATGTCGGAAATACTACTTTATTACTTATTACCTGTATTTGCAATACTTGAAGGATACTTGCAACATCACTTTAACTATTCAAAATTTTATAATATTACCACGCTTTTTCAACATAGTTTTACATTCTATGATTAGTGAATAACAAAAAAGATTTTTTTTTTCCTTCCTGACTGTATCATCCTAAACTCTTCACAAACACAAATCAGGACTTGCTAATTACAATCCTATTTCTTTATCACTTAAGTGGAAGCACTTTCTGTTTCATGCACGAGCTGAATTTTACAGCTAACGCTACCAAAGTCATCAGCTACTAAATTCAACAACAATACACTAACAATTTCAACGCAAAACATGGGCATAACTAAGATCCAACCCTGGATTCAAAATCTTAATCCAACTGCACATACATAAAGTGGGACAATTTAGTTTCATCTAAGAGTTATATTTTACAGCAAGGCGAATGTTGCAACTATCTACCACCTACAGTTCAGAAGCTGGCCATTCACAATTAATTTATTTTGGTTCAGTATCAACAGGGTAGCTACCAGAAATTAACAGATGATAACTCACCTTGTCAAAGAAAGGGGGTGGGGAGGGCAGGGGGAGGAGAAGAAAAAAGGGAGCAATAATGAAAAAGAAATTATAATACAATAAAAATCACTAGTATTCATTCATGCCCAGTTAATTACCAAAACACGCACCAATACTTATTAAAATAACATACTCATAGCTAGCTCACAATCACTGTTTACATTCCAAGATAATTTACAAGTACTTTACAACTGCATGTTTCAATAACCTTACAAGGACTTTTATTCCTCTGTGGAAACAGAGCATTACAAAATGTCAAACTTGTTGCAAAACAGCTGATGAAATTGTGAATAAAATCATCTCTGCTAAAATTCCACCAAAAAGATACACTATACAATAAAGAATTAAAGCATTCCTCCTGTGTCAATATTTCTTCTTTGCAAAAAAAATTTTAAAATTTAGGAAATTAATACAGTACTATTTTTTCCAGTTCTATTGTCAACTGTTATTTCACAAACTGGAATCATATTTCACTTTATTAAAGTTACAGAATAAATGTACCAAGGCCTAAACTTACATTTTAATGACTGGATTACTATATTATCATCATGACATCTGCATACAAGAAGACAAGGATCTCCTTAAGTGACATGCACTGATTTGACTGCGTGGCTTTCAATTATATTCAGAAGACTTTTAGATTTTACAACTTCCAAACATAACTGAAAAAGAAATGTTCTCATTTTCAAAACAGCCAATATTCTGGACTTTTAAGAAAGGTTTTTAGACATGTAAGGTGAGCAAGATCATTCATAATGGGAGCTATCTCGCTGTCAATGAAAACTTTGCCCTCTATTTTGCCATGCAGAGTGCTGAACACACATACCAAAGGAACTGTAAGCCATCAGTAGCACAGACACCATCAGAACTCAGGACACTCTAAGCAAATAAAAACTTAATCATTTACCACACTTCTTGATTCCTTCAAATAGATTCTGGCAATTTGCAAGCTCCCATTGTATTCCCATTAGGCATATCTGAAGCACTTACACATAAAGCAAATTAGGCAAGAGGGCACACTACTAGCCAGGACACATTCCCCGAAACTTCTGAAGATACACTGCCAGAACTCTACCATGGTGTGAATCCCCCCTGCTCCTCTTCCCTATCCTTCTTCTCCAGGGTAATTTCCTTTCACTTCTAGCCCTTTCTGTTCTTTCACCTGCCCAAATCTCTCTAATTAAAAGCAAACCTATGGCAGAAAACACCAGGAGCAACTCAAAACCAAGTAAAAGGAGATATCACATACAACAGCAAGTTCCTTTCTGCAAAATGTCTCTCTGAATGAACCAACTCCATAGGAGCACTCTGACTTTGTTCTCATAAAAAGAAAATAATGAACTGATACATGCTGAAGTGAAGGAAAGCCTCCTTCAAGCTATGGAACACATACAGTAGCATCAAATTGCTACTCTGCCAGTGGACCTAAGCAAATTCTGAGGGAAAAAACCCCAATTCAAAGCTATCTGAGGCTTCAATACACAGGTTAGCAGAGTGCAGTCCACAGATATTCCTGTATAAATAATACACTCCAAGGCAAGTTTTGCCAGTGCTGTCTGGACAGAGACCTGGATTTTGCTAAGTACCTAACTTTGTTTGACTGTAAGTACAGAAAAATTTTAAACACAACAAAAGAAAACAAGAACAAAAGCACTATTCTGATGATAAAATCTCTTCCATAAGATAGTCCAATAAGACTGGCACACTTGGGAGAGATATGGAAAAGCAGGTTTTCTCTCCTCAAATGAAGAATTAAAACTTAACTCGCCAGCAGCAGTGTAAAGCTGTGGCTGGTATCAGTCTCCAAGTTCCCACATATGTACCTGGTCTTCCATTACCCTGCTCTTCATAAAAATATCAACAGTTACTCAAAGTGAGGCAAAGGGGGATGTAGCTTCTGTACAGATGCAACTAGCTACCATGTGTAAATAACAAAATACATGTCTTTGGGGAATGTTGAAAATGTGCCATGTGCTGCAATTACTTACAGATTTTTAACATTTTTTTACTCACCTCAGCCTCATACAATCTCCAAATGAAGGTGCATCTAACCAAAGCACTCCAATAATACAACTGGAGATTTATCTTACATGTTTGGAGCAAGTCACTTGGCCTCTCCATGTTTCTCCATCTGTGACACTTCACAGAAAGCTTGAGAGGCTTAATTTATTAGCAGCCTGCCAAGTGCTTTAGACAAGTATATCACTAAAGCATTAAAACTGTGTTCATTGGTTCTGAAAGGGTAAACAGTTAGTCAAACCAAAATAAAACCTACAATATCCTTAAAAGAAAGCTACACTTTTTAAATGCGTAAGTATCACGTTTACCTTATTTGCCTTTATAGAAAAAAAAAAAATCTCCAGACTTTAGGTATTTTATTACAGCAGGACATCAGAGATTTTATTTTCTTCTGAACCCCCTTTCCTTCCATTTACTGTTACACTCCTGGAGGAGGTGATAAGCAGAGAGAAACAAACCAGTAACACCAAATGAAATGACACATGCCCTGCCAGACTCACTGTCCCCAGGCCACAGGGGAAGACCTCTACGCACCAAGGCCCATCAGCAATCTTTAACTGACAGCAGATGTCAACTACAGGTCACCTGATCAGGGCAGAAAACAGTCTGGATGCTAATACAGACAAGGGCAAACTGTTCTTCCACACCTACAGAAGACGATATATTAGATACTGACAGTGAACACTATTTAAGCGCTAGACTTCTTACAAAGCAGTATCCATGTGGAAGTTTTGTATCTATACAGACCCAAGGTTCAGGCTTTCACTCTTTTGTAAATGTTGCTTTTGCTGCAATACCACTGACAGAATTCCAATGAAGCCATTCCCGGCAAGAGAAACAGTCCACCTAAAATACTGACAATGGACCAGGATCATCTAAAAATACCTGCTATATAATACAGATACATATTGACCAACTCCCAAACACTAGTTCCACTTAAGACTATATAATATATACTTTATATAGCTAAGCCCAGTTGCTATGAAAGAGACAGCTGAAACAAAATAAGAAACCCAAGAGACAGCCTGACAAATAACGGAACACTAATTTCTTGTAATTTTTAAGATTATTAAAACTTGAATAGCCAAATAAGACAAATGTTCTCCAAATTATCACAAATTAAAACCAACTTTCATTTAGCCAAAAGACCCCCAAGAACACTATATAAAAGTTGTAACATCAGATGAGGGACCATAACTGATGCCTTGAAAGAGGGTCATTTTGAATCACCAGATACTTAAGAAAAATCTCAAAATCCCAAAGCAACATCATTACAGAGATTTTTATAAATATATGAATATATGTATACATATATACATATATTTTTAGTATCTCTGCTGTAATCCACCTGTAGATTTTCAGTATATAAATCTGGCAAAGCTGCAGTGCCATCCTTCATCTTGTTGCTGCTAACCTTTTAGTGTGCTTTAGATCTTTTTCAGACTGCAAATGTGTATCTGCACTACGCTTTGCTGCTAGTTTATCCAGCACACTATTTAAAAGATGGCCTGATGCAACTGTCAGGATTGTGCAGTAGCTCTCTGCATCCTTTAGCTCCCACATCAGCACAAAGTATTTCAGTCCCACACTTCCAAGTCCACACTGCAGAACCTACCATGCCTACAGCATTTTGAAGAGTCACTATAGTAAAAGTAATATTTTTTTCCTCCTGACAGGCTAGTGTGGCTCTCTCTCAGCAGGTGACTGGCAGTTAAGAGTTTCACAGTTCAATCAGACGCACAGAGATGGAAGTACTCCTCTCCTGGAGCTGGCATCTGACCTATGTGCCATATCAAGCACATACTCTTTAGCAAGAGCTAACGGGCTTCTTCATATTGCTGCCATTCAGGACAGGAACTCTTCTGGTGTGAATCACTGCTGTCATTTGTCTCCTGCAGAAGCACACCTTGACATTTTGGTAAGGGGAGTGGGGAAGAGAGGAAGGTTTCTTCATAATCAATAGACATCAGATTGAAACACATGGTTCAAGATGCCTTTTGGTAGGCAGAACAATGACACAAAAAGCCAAGGAAATACCCAGAATAGTTTGATGCTGTCATACGCTCTATGAGGCTCGGCAGCTTGCTTCTCCTGAAGCAAGGACAACTTTTGGAAGATGACAGTCCTGATCCATTTAGACTTTGAACCTGTGGCATGATAATCTAGAACATGATTTTTTTCAACATGTATCTTGTTCCTGTAGAAGGCAAATGAGAAATAAGAACTTTGGTGCTCTTAACTTCCAGCTTGAATAACAGCGATGAGGAACACTACCTCACAAGGAGGTGAAACCTTCAGCTTTCTACAGTACGATGGAGTTTCCATACATTTTAAAGATTTTTATCTGACAGCAACAGTGAGATAGATCTGCCTAATACAGCCCATCAAACCACTACCTTGGCTGGTCACATCGTGCAGGCAGAAAAACTTTATTTGACCGATTCCTCCGGTTTTTAATGAATTTGTCCCTACCGCAGGGTATCAGTCTTCTTCTTGAACTCCTGCTTTCAGATTAGAAATTACCTTTTTTAGTGCCTTATGTCAAAGCAAATATCATCTTTTGTTGTTGCATTTGCCATAGTCTCAAATACAATTTAGCTGAATACAGGTATGGATCAAATGATGCTGGGAATGTTAAGTAGACCAATCACCTGCTTGATCTTAGCATGGTTGTTAGTATTCTGCAGAGAATAGTGGCCTAATGGCAGATCGTGGCCTAATCCAACATTTGTGAAATTGTGGATAGAGGGATCTACATAGTGACGGGACCAAGACAGGGACACTCAGTCCAAACATTCAGTCCAGCTCGCTACACAGATGACACACTAAAGGCGACTCAGAGTGTAAACTCCTAAATATTTCGTAACTACTCAGCTAAGAACTGATGGATCAGACAACTGTCAAGCTGTGCCACCTTGTCACAGGCAGCAACAAGGAACTGAGGAAGATTGATTCCCTGGACCTTTAGAACCTCCCCATGGTACTACTACAAGGTAGCACAGGACATGTATGACCCTGCACATTCCCAACCAGAAATAGCCTGAGCTCACACACAGAGAATTCACATGGCTCTAGAACAGAACACACACTGACAACACATCTGGAGCAAACCTCATCTTCCAATTCACAGTTTGTTTTAGCCTTTCCAACTGCAGGAAAAAAACCAAACGAAACTAAAACTATCTATTCTGAATTCTTTAGTTTTCGTTGGGTGTGTAGGCCCAAACCCCTAACATTTCATAAAAAGAAAACCAATATTGCATTTTTTCTTTTTTAGAACCTCAATTCATGCTGCCTTCTTTTACAAGTTTTTGGAGTGAGCAATAGTGGTAAGGGGATGAGGGAGGAGAATTTATAAACTTGAGATGCAACACATTTGCTTTCCACTTATTTTGTATACAGTACTTACAAGACCACAGATGCTGGGGAAACCTCTGAAAGCGTGTCTTCACTGAAAGTAGGTTAGGTGCTTCCTTTTACCCCATGTACACAACATCGCTCATCTAAGTTGAACAGTACCTTAAATCAGCATTGATTGGCCTTGCTGTAGGCATAACCAAGAGAAAAGGTAACACTTTCGCTCAGACCAGTGATGATTTTACAACAAAGAGGCAAACCAAATGATGCAAGTGCTAATGTCCTTCAGAAGATTCCTACTATTTCTTTTGCAAAACCAGGACAAAAAGAGTTCTCATCCAACTAATTAGAAGTTACAGAGCCTCTTACCTTACCACAAAGATTGACCAGCTATGTCCTCATAAATCCATGGATAAAAAGGCAACACCAGGAAAAACACATTAACAAAAGGTTGCTTTGCTTTGCAAACAAAGTAAAGCCAAAGGCAGTGTTCAGGCCGAGCTGTCAGTTACGTGAACTTACAGTGAGAAGGCACAAACTATCTGCAATGCTTCCAAGAGGGCTAACAATTATACTGGTAAATGATTAAGTTATGCTTAGAATTCATGACTGGAGGGATATTTGTGGTTTTGATTATCAGGAAAATATAAAGGGAGAATGGAAAGTGTTACTTCCTCTTTTACCTGCTGTTAAAGGACGGTGCCTTCTCACCCATCCAGCTGGAAAGCTGCCTTTTTGCTTTGATCACCTCATCTAGCCTTCTATGACATTATAACTGGTTGGCTGGATGAGGGGAGAGCAGTAGATGTCATCTACCTTGACTTCAGCAAAGCTTTTGACACTGTCTCCCATAACATCCTCATTAGGAAGCTGAGGAAGTGTGGGCTAGACGAGGAGACAGCGAGGTGGATTGAGAGCTGGCTGTGCGACAGAACTCAGAGAGTTGTGATTAATGGAGCAGTATCAAGTTGGAGGCCTGTAACCAGTGGTGTCCCCCAGGGGTCAATACTCGGTCCAATCTTGTTCAATATATTCATCAATGACCTGGATGAGGGGACAGAGTGTATCCTCAGCAAGTTCGCTGATGACACCAAACTGGGAGGGGTGGCTGACACCCCAGAGGGCCGCGCTGCCATCCAGCGTGACCTGGACAGGCTGGAGTGCTGGGCAGAGAAGAACCTAATGACACTCAACAAGAGCAAGTGTAAGGTCCTGCACCTGGGGAGGAAGAATGCTAGGCACCAATATAGGTTAGGGGTGGACCTGCTGGAAAGCAGTTCTGAGGAGAAGGATCCAGGGGTCCTGATAGGTAGTCAATTATCCATGAGCCAGCAATGTGCCCTTGTCGCCAGGAAGGCCAATGGAATCCTGGGCCGCATAGGGAAGAGTGTGGCCAGTAGGTCAAGGGAGATCATTCTCCCCCTCTGCTCGGCACTGGCGAGGCCACAACTGGAATACTGTGTCCAGTTCTGGGCTCCCCAGCTCAAGCGGGACAGGGAACTACTGGAGAGAGTCCAGCATAGGGCAACAAAGATGACTGGGGGATTGGAGCACCTCCCTTATGAGGAAAGGCTGAGAGAGCTGGGACTCTTTAGCCTGGAGAAGAGAAGGCTGAGGGGAGACCTTATTCTTGCTTGTAAGTATCTAAAGGGTGGGCTGAAGGAGGATGGAGGCAGACTCTTTTCAGTGGTTCCCAGTGACAGGACAAGGGGCAACGGGCACAAGTTGGAACATAGGAAGTTCCATTCAAACCTAAGAAAAAACTTCCTCATGGTGAGGGTGACAGAGCACCGGAACAGGCTGCCCAGGGAGGTTGTGGAGTCCCCTTCTCTGGAGATTTTCAAGACCCACCTGGATGCAGTTCTGAGTAATGTGCTCTAGGCATTCCTGTGTCAGCAGGGGAGTTGGACTAGATGATCTCTAGAGGTCCCTTCCAACCCTGAAAATCCTGTGATTCCGTGATCTTTCACACGAGCTTCTCTTTTAACAAAAGAAGCAATTAAAATGTATGAAATTTTAGGGAGGAGAGGAATTAAGAACAAAAACCTTCTGTACTGAATTTCTATGTTAAAACAGGCCATAGCATTTCATCACATTATTCTAGCTTCAAACTCAAGCTTTCTGGCTGGCTAAAGCATCCTTCCTGGGAAAGCACTAGGGTCTTATGCAAGGATTTTGTGCAACAGAGAGTCTACTACATCCCTTGATAAGCTGTTTCTATTTAATTGTATCATTAGAAAACTACACCTTATTTCTAGTCTGAACTGATCTAGCTTCAGCTTTCAGCCATAAGAATCCCCTTAACCTAGCTGACGAAGAACTATCTAATTGTCAGACACCTTCACCCTGTCTAAGTACTTACAGACTTACCAGGTAGCCTCTACCGTCTGTTGATAAACTAAATAGATGCAGCTTCTTAAATCTTCCATTCTAAAGCTGATTATCCAGACCTCAAATTAATGTAGATTTTTCTGAACTCCTTCCAGTTTTTCCAACACCTTTTTAGAGTGTGCACATCAGAACTGGGATACAGTATTTCAGTAAAGCTGTATAAAAAGTAGTAGTATTCGCCTCCCTCCTACTCTATTTCCCAGCCATGCACTTTCAGCCTTCTTCAAGACTGCTCTGCACAGGGAGTAATGCTTGCATTAATCAACCCTGTAAGGTAATTCTTCCTTCTCTACTTATACTCCAGATATAAGTTCTTCCTAACACAACAAATTCAGAATGGACCATGACCAAATTTACTTCCGCTTGTTATACATAAAAATATGTTTTGTTTTGGTTTTTTTTAACCTCAATTACATAAGCTCTATGTATGATGGAATGTATGAATTCAGTGCCTGTATTTTACAGGAGAAAAACTGCAGAGAAAAAGATTACGTTGCAATCACGTAATAGTTACCCAGTTTAGTAGTTTAAAGAGGTAGCTTTATTTCATTCAATAAACTCACCACTCCCAGTCTGTTTTGCACTACAGCGTTCTGATGCTCACTTGTATATTCACCTCTTGAGGTGCTCGGTGGCCACAGCAGATTTTATTTTCAGCAAAATCCAGTGGGCACAACGAAAAATTGCTTCAGGCTAGAGGCAGTGTTCTACCAGACAAAAGGCAGAGCTGCAGGCTAGTCATGGAGGATTTGCTGATGTTATAAATCTACCCATGTAGTGAAAATTAATTGCCAGTTATAATCTTCAATTATTACTGTATCACCAGCTAGTTTCCCTTCCTATCTTGGATGAAAAAAGAATCCAAGTAAAATCATTAAGTATCTAGGATAAGCATTTCCACAAACAGAAACAAGACAAAACAAAACAAAGAAAAAAGAAGAGATTATAAGATCACATCCTATCATATCTGGTAAAGCATCCATGGTCCTCACTGGCAGAGCAGATGCAGAAAAGAAGACGATGCTAGTGATGTTTGCACAGGAAAGGAGCAAGCAAACTACTTTTTGGAGAGGTAACATCAAATTCTAGTTGTAATTTTGAAAAGATAGAAAAGCACCATACTAATATTTGTCATGACTTGCTAAAATACAGTGAAGTACCATGTTTTTTTGGTATAATAAGAACTGGTCTATCCTAATAAGCTTGGTTTGGGTAATTGTTCTTTGGTAGAAAGATTAACCCTAACAACGTACTTCGAAAGATGACAGTCTTTGATCACTGCTTAATTTTAATGAGCAAAATTTGGTGCCAATGGGAGCATCACCTTTTGGAAACTGGTAAACAGACGGCTAGTCAGTAAAGCCTGCCATGACCTCTGACAGGGAAAGGTAACATGCTTTGGTCATTTCGCCTGTTTTGTTTGATTGTTTGTTTTAATAATAAATACATGCTATGTACCTGTATTCTCTCTGTAATCTAGAAATAAGGTATCGTTCCTTTCCTTTCCAAATCATTATGCAATAACATATTTCAGTGACAACTCGATTACACCCTATCAGTACACAGATGGTTTTCAGCATTCTTTCATTTAATTCCAGTGCAGGTAGGATTAGGCTTCTGGCAGCAGCCATATTTGCATTCAGAGATACCCCTGCCACCTTCAGTGACAAATAGATAAATTTCTGCACATAGCTGGAAGAACACTTTGGGCCTTTCGCCAATGAAAGGTGATCTATAAATATTATCAAGTCATCAATTTGTTTATTCTCATAATTTCTTCCCATTCACTCTCTCTCTGCCTCTCCTCACACTGATAGGTGGGCTGTAGACACGAATCACATTTCATACCCTTCCTCTGGATATATGCACACTGTCCCAATTATTACTCAAAGCAGCTTTAATACACGATTTTGAACACAGGGAAATTCTCTCTCACAATCTCATAGTATTAAAATGAACAAGCTTTTAAAAGCCCTTTTTCTGTGTATTGTTCTCATAGCACTCTATGCTCACACATGGCACGTCAGAAATCTGCCATGAAAAGCCCACATTCAAGGGGTTCTCCCAAAATAAATTCGAATTTCAGAGGAATTTGGACACAACAGACTCACTCTAATCTTGAGAGGCCGTAATAAGAGTCAAAGCTGCTTAGAATTTTGCATGTCATTTATCCTCTGATCCTGTAATATACAAACAATTGGGCATAAAAGAACTAATACAGAAGAAAAAGGAGGAGGAGGAGTATGAAGGAATGATAAATGTTGTTGCATACACAATGTGTTAGTTTCTTTTCACTTTTTGCCTAGTATCAAAACTAGGGCACCGTTCAAGAGAATAGATGAGGTTGAAGCCTAATAAAAAAGGGAATGTTTAAGTATTTGGAGAACAGAGGGCATGTTTAGGGAACAGAGTTAAGGAAGATTAAGATTTATCTTTCAACATTTATGTTATTTTTGCAGTTTGGCAATTACAATTAGTTTTGCTTTCCAGCTCCAAGACAGTAAGACAATATTAATAAAACAGGGAGAGTTTACTTTTACAAATAAACTGCTTTCACTAGAAATCTCTTCTGTACACTACTTTCCTGTGCACTATACTATAAGCTTTGATGCCTCCTTCCTCCACATCAACTAATTATTCTCTGCCTCCTTCAAATTCCTCCTTAAAATAGTTGCCTGCATGAAATTTTTCAACATTCATAGACAAATTTTTTCTTCACAACATACACTGCTTATGGATTTTTCTGAAGCGCATTGTAAGCTCTCTGAAAGATAGACCATATCTTACTGTTTTTCAAAGCTACCACTTTTGTACATGTTACATGATTCAAACATGTTACACATCTCTTGAGAACTTTTCCAAATGTATACTTAATAACAAGGATTTAAAAAAAAAAAAAAAAAACACAAAAAAACCCCAGTGCACAACACCTCACATTGAGGATAAACTCTTACCTTCCAAGAAACTGATAAAGGTTTATAATAGCCTTCATTTGTGAAAGAGCTTGGAAAACAGTCAGAATAGCGATAGGTATCTTGAAAAGTTGGAAACAATAATAAATGCCGCAAAATAAAACTTGTAGCATTCCCTCCTTCAGAGATGCAGTCAAGAATAATTTTTTCTGATGAACAAGAAACCCAAAAATATGTAAAGTTGCATTACCTCTTTCAGAATCTAAATACCTACAAGGCTTAGTAACATTCACACCCAGTGTGTTGCAAGTTATGAGAATAGCTGAAGAAAACTTACATCAAGCATAGAATGTACAGAGACTCTGTTAAAAGTGCTATACACACAGCTCACCATAATTTCAAGAGCTTAAACATTTTTTCTCCCATTTCTCTTTATATGTTTCCATTGCCATGCATTCAGTTTCTTAGTATATTTGCCCAAGGTTCTCCAAGTCTTCTAAAAAGCCAAAAATAAAACAAAAGCATGAATATAGATTAGAACCACAAAACTTTATGACAGTGCATAAAAAAAAACCACAAACCATGAGACCATGAAGAGAAAATCTGAAGGCTTTTTTTCTTTTCTTTTTTTCTCAGTAATTCTGCAAGACGATGTGTATAAGCTGTTGGGATGACTGAACATTAATAACATACAGGGACAGGCAGAAAGTTGCTTGGGAAAGACAGGGAAAGGAATGGGTAAAACCTTCCAAGTCAAAGGATCAGCTCAATCCTCTGTGCAACTCTTTCCCACAGCATTCTCCTCTTCCTGTCTCTTTCCTTACACAGATGTTTACATGTACTAAAGAGACGTGAAAACCTGAGATTAACTTTTAAAACACTGAGGAGCCTGCATCATGAATGACAGCCATTCCATGTAACACCTGAAAAATCATTAAGTCCTGGTTTCTTAGGGGGGGAAAAAAAAAAAAAAAGTGCTGTATCATAAAGCATGCCTGCCTGTAGCATGTAGACAGCAACAGGCTTGCTTTGTCCTGCACAACAAGCAGAAGCCATACAACCATGTTTACTGCAGCACCGCACCCAAGCTCTGATGATACACCCCGCGCAGTATATTAGCCAGGGCCCAGTCCATAATAATGTAATCCCATGGCCTTGTCTTGGCTCTGGAAGCAGGAAGCTCAAGTCAGTGTCAGCATGTGACAGATCGTGTAGACATATTACCTACTTATGATGCACTGCAAAGAACAGAACTACTGAGCTAGAAACCAGCAAGCAAACTACTTTCATGTCCATCACACGATGTGACAGGTATGACCAGTCACCAAAGCACAGAAGCATTCTGCTGCCACAGCCATGATGTACATACTCTTCTCTCTCCTTTGAGAAAAGGCAATATTTTCTGGATTTCTCCAAAAAGCTGCTCTTTCTCAAGGCTTTAAACTTTCTAAAAGGCATGTTATGGATTCAAGCGTGGGTTTGTCAGAGAGCACAAACTGCCAGTGGTCTTCTCTCCAGTCATCTCTTCATCTGAGAACCTGACTCAAAGGCTGACCTGGCATATACCTAATGGCACCAATTTACTCTCTCAGCACTGCTTATTATTCCCATCCCATTATTTCTGACACCCAGGACTCCACCCTCTTTCACACTGACATGCTATTTTTTGCCCTTTTTGTTTCCACTCCTGATGGCTTTTGCTTCTCCTTCCCACAACTAGGTCCAACTCCACCAATCCTGAATCCATGCTCATCTTCCATATCCATTTCCTTTGCTTTATTCTTGCCTGCCCTAGAATTTGCAGTGGAAAAGGAAACCAGTCTGGAAACAAGGTTATTGTACATTTTCTCTCTCTCTCCTGCTGCTTACTAAGCTGTGCCATTCCTCCAGTTGAGCTGAACCCACACCTGCAATTTCAGTGTTTTTACCTCCTACTTTTGACTCACTCCTCAAACCTTTTCTCTTGTATCCATTTCTTTCTCCACAATAGAATGCAAATATTTATTCGAACAGAAAGCCAGAAAACATAATAATCATTTCATGTTCTCCCTTCCCACTCCCTTTCTCTTCATTACAGCTCTCCCTTCTTCCTTGTACCATAGACACTAAACACATCTGTCCCACTCTTTTCACTTGCCTCACTCACATCAACCCATACGTCACATCACCTTTCTCCTCTTGCTCTGACAGAACAGCATGACAGCCAATCAGTCTTTCCTACGTTTGGAAATCTACCTCTGACCCCTTGCTTCTCTAACTACATTACTTTTCTTTCTATCCCTCTTTCACCTCTAAGCTCATTATGAACTCTTTGATAACAAATTACACTTTTGTCTCTAACTTCAGCCTGACCTCCCTTCAGCTGCCCCTTGTACTACACTGAAACTATTTTCACTAAAATGTCTAAAAATCTTTTACTATTGCAATGTCAAAACAAGTTAATTTCCATCATTTATAACTCTTGTGGGTTTTTCATAAAAATTAAATGCACTTCTCCTTTTGAAGCATTCATTCTCCTTTTCTGACTTCCATTACTCTACTCTCTCCTGCTTCCGTTCCTCCCTGTACCAACCCCTTCACAGGTCACTGGAAGGCTCCTTATTGCTCCTTTGTCTTTTACTAGGGCTCCATTGAGCTACATCTTTTGCCCCTTCCCTTATGTCTGGGAATTTCATCTGCAAACTCAGCTCCTAAGGAGACAGGTCTCTAAACAAAAAATCTCAGCCTGTCTTTCTGACACCTCTTGTCACTAAGTAGCTGTCAGCTTCAGCTCAATACAGCTAGAACAGAACTTAGATCTCACCTCTCCCACCCTCTTTTCTCCACCTCCTTTCTTGATCACTGTACACAGCATTATCATCTTGCCCATCATTCAGATATGAAATACTATGTCATCTTTGACAATGACTTCTCTCTTGATCTGTTCATTCAGGCTATGTCTGTATCTAAATGACTCTTCCTGTCTTGCATCCTTAGGACAAAGTCTTCTCTAAACATCTTCAGAGCTAAAGGTTTTTCCGGGCCTTCATCTCACATTAGTTACTAAAATTTTCTTCTTTTTTTCTTGACAAACATTGTCCTGCTTGTTCACACTGTTCCAAAAGTTTTTTCTTCTATATTGTCATACTGATCTACCATTATCATCTCTACAACCTTCTATGCACAATCCTCCATTCCACCTTTCAACACTGGAAACGACTCATCTTTGCTTTCCAAGCTCCTCTGTCTTACCTACACTATACTGTCCACCTCCTACTGGCTGCCACACCATTTGCTCACATTTCTAGTTGGCTCATGATGTCAGGATCCATTTACCAAGCTTTTAACAACCAGTCTGTATTTTCATTCACGTCAACTTCCACACTTGAGTAAGGACACCTTCCAAGCTTTTGCAAAACTACTTCACTGCCCTCTGAACACCACCTTAAAGCTTTCCTTGCTACAGTTCTAAGAAAGCCACTTTAGCTTAGGCTAAAGTCTACCCCCTATCATGTTGAGCAACTAAGTGCTCTTGTTTGTCAATATTAAGACTCCTGCTTTGTCATATATTAAAAGATTAGTTTTCTGCGGCACAATGATTTCACAACACACATGCACACACCCTTTGTCCCTGCACTGGTACCCTGCACAGTAGTGTCTAGTCACTGATGGGGCTGCTAGGCATTAGGATCAGGCAAATAACAATAAAGCCTCCCTAATCATGGCAGTAACAGATGAATTACTTATATTCATCCAGACCATTGTCCTCTGTCTCCATGATCAACCCCAAACAAACAAGGTTTTGGCTCTGTCAGTGGTTGTTTTGGTGGCGTGGGTCCAACAAACTTTTCAGATTCAAATCATCAGTAGCATCCTGTCTCAATGAGACACAGTTAAGAGCAGCTTAAAAAATAACTGGATATGCTAACTATCACCAGATAATCTATCTAATCTGGACAATCATAAGAGGCCAGCCTAAAGGCTACCTGAGGATAGAATACCTATCAGAGATTCAAAAATGAAAACACATGATCATTTACAGTTCTGTAAATCTCTGCTTCCATTCTGACCATTTCAGCTCAGAACAACAACCAGCTGAAGTCACCTTATTCTCCCACTGGAGAGGTCCAGTCCATCCTGCTTTGTCTTGCTAGAGAAGAGACTTTTAATCCAACAAATTTGTCAACAACTATTACTTATATGATGTTAGCAGTATTCAAATATAAGTTCAAATTCCTAGTCTCTGCCCGCCCCCTATGTCTAGCTCCCTGTAGTAGGAAAAGGAAGAGAAAGAACGACTAGACAGAAAGCATCAAACACTGTATATTAGAAAAAAATTACAAACAAAACAAACAAAGAAAAGAACCCAGCTAAGATCACTACACAGAATCAAACCCCATGAACTCTTGCCCTTTGCCAGTCATTCTTACATCTTGATGTTACTTCATCAGTCACCATTCTGTCTCTTCTGCTGAACACCTGCTCCAAGGGAACGGAAAGGGAAGCAAGCCTAAACCCCTTGTGTACTGTGCACAGCTCTGTCACAATACAAACTGCTTCCGTTTTACAGATGATTCAGGAGGGGCCTGGGGATTAAGTGAAACTGCACTAGACGTATATTGGAACCAGCGGTTGTGCAGAACCTAGAACTTTTGTCTTCAAGTTCTTTGCTACTTCTGGCTGATGTTCCTTCTGATCCGGGAAAACTCCACTTATTTTTTGCCAAACACCACACATTTTATAAACGCATGCACACAGAAACCAAAAAGCAGCAAGACCAAATAATTCTAAATTCTAATTGCTGTCAAGAATACAGATAACAGGAAGATGCGTTGAGCTTAAGGACTGCATTATTAATATAACTTAGTAAATTATGAAAGGATATTGCTGAATAATAAACACAACATTTCAGAAGGAAGACATCTCTTATTTCTACTGAATACAAGACCAACAGCAATCCGAAAGCCCGCTTCTCCAGCAACATCAGTGGCTTTCAAGCATAACTTTGAATAAGCTATACAACAAGTTATGACAAAACCACTCCCTTAAAACCATCAACATTCTATCATAGAAAGGGACACACAAAAGAAAAAGAGAGAAATGATGCATGCAGTAGTTGGTTTTCCTCTGTCCCACATTGGTCTTAAGTAACTGTGCTGGATTCGATCTCCAATCTGAGTCAGCTTAGACAGCTGCGCAGCACTACGATAAAAATTGGATCATTTTACCTACATAGTGTCTATCTTTCTCATCCAGCAAAAGAACCATCAAAGACTTCTTCCTACAGGATTGCTGAGAGACCTCTGTCAAACACCCTTACTGCATCACAACAACATTCACCACAGGTTTTTTGGCATATAAATTACCTAAAGACACCAGCTTCACCTGGCATCCTGCACCATTAACTCCTGAATCAGCTTTTTCAAGGACAATCTGAAGAACTTCTGCGCAAAGTTGAACTTGGAAGACAGAGAGATCCAGTAACTTAATCCATGCCCATATAAACTGAAAATCTTTCTTGCTAGTTATTCCAAAATTACTCTTAATAACAAGTTGTCATGGCACTCACATAACCTTACAGTGCAGTTAACTCCTTAAGAAATACTCATATCTACATACTATTTTTATGGAAGGTGATCTTTCTTAATAATGCAAGCAGTGTTATAAATCTGAACTTTCACTGGGACTACCAGAAACTTACACTGTCTGCCTACAGGACTTCTGTGATCCACAGTTTAACACAAAATGTGATTTGAAACATGTTTTCTGTAGGATTTCCACTGCTTCCATCTCATACAACTCAGCTTTGGTTAAATGGCTAACATTTTTTGCCCCAAAGGTAAAACAGAACCTGATAATGTCCTAATTTTTAATTAACTAGGAACAAAAGGCCCATTTCAAGGAAATTACTCCATTTCACAGTGGAAAAGGTTCAACTCTTGTGTAGTCTTTTTTTTTTATACATGGAAACCTGTATTTCATCTATAAACTATTAACCACAGACAGAGACAGATCAGCAAGAAAACACACATGTGTTTTTATATCTCAATCAAAATTAGATACAAGAAGCCATTTCTCTTTCTGTGGTGACAACAGGGCTTGGGGTGCACTCTAGTAAACACATGATTTCCCTCTTTCACAAGTCCTGTTAAAAATTACAAGTAGAAGGAATGTCAGACACAGATCTTTAGCGACAGTGCTATCAGTTGACAGAAAACCACACATGGTTTCCCCGCCAGTGTTCAAAAGAGGTACCTTAAATTACAGGAGAACTAACCTCTTCAGAATAACTGTTGCACAAACACTGGGAGAAATATCACCTGAACTCCATGAAGATATGTGCCACCTAACAAAACCACAATTTTTAAAGAAGTCTTTTATAGAACAAAAGTTTTAGATACATAATCAAAAACATAAAAATCCTGATTCAAAACACAGAATGTCTGATCAGGGAGCCTTACCATTACTCTACTCTTTTTATCCAGTGTGTGGGTTGATGAAACTAAAGGACAGCTTTCAGAAAATAACTATGTAACTATGAGGATAAACTACAATTCTGACTAAATTTCTGGGCACTATCATACATAATGTTTCATTCTTCCTCTGTCACCGTTCCTTGAGACACATTAAATGAGGTGACAGCCACAACCAGGAGCCACACCGCCCCCCTGCAGAAGCTGTCCGTGGGGAGAAAAAAAATAATAAAATATCAGAGTCAGATAGCATATACTAAACTGATCAGGCATTTAAACACCAGAATGCAGACCAGAATTCAATCCCATTGTCATTTCTCATCCTAAGGAAAAATAAGGAAAATCTCCATGGGGACCTTTGCTCACTATTCTTATTCCCAGCATAAAGATAAGAATGACAAGAAAAAGTTTCTCTTGACAACAGCCACAGTTTTGTACCCGGCCAGTTCTCAGTTCTTTCACTCATCAAGCTCCACTTGAATATTACATCTAGTTAAGAACCAGTATCTCTGGAAGACCTTTATTAGCTCACAGGGAAGAGAAAGAGAATTATACAATATTCACCCCTCTCTTTTGCCCACTGCAAAACCAAAACCAACATCAACCCCAAATTACTAAGGCGGTCTAAATTCAATAACCTCACCTCTTTCTTTTGGGGTATGTGTTTAAAACTTTGTTATAATTTACTTTCCTTCTCAGGCCTTTCCAACATTCCCTACCACCACAAAAAGGTGAAAGATGAAGGCGGCTAAGAAAAACAAGAATGTCTTATTCTTAAGTTTTTGTTTGATACGCCTTTAAAGGAGACAAACAGCACCATCAGCAAACCACTAGTAAAAAAAAATAATATAATAATTAAAAAAAAAAATCAACTCCAATCCCTATGCTTACATTAACCAGCTGTTTTTGTTGTCTCCTCTTCTTTCACAACCTCCTCATAAATAATTTTAGTTCTCTTCCTCTTGCTTTTCATAAAATAGAATGTTGTATGCTACATCCTTTTTTCCTACAGAAGTGTTCCCTACCATCTCCCAACGTCCTTAACTCCTTATTTTTCCAGGAAGAATGATAAAATCATCTGATATTTTTCTGAAGAATAAAAAAATACTGAAAGCAAAACTCATCAGTATCTATTTAATTCTGTTCTGGTGTTACCAAAGGATTTACCAAAAAGCTTTCCATCAGATATTTATGTGGGGTGTTGAAATATGTAAAATACATTGTAAACAACTATCCAATAGATTTAAAACTCCAGATTGCAAGTCTAATCGTCTAGTAAAACGGTCAAAGTTGGGGCTGCACAATAAGGACAGAGAATCTCAAATTTAACACAACATCAGAAAAACAGAATAGAATTATTTATGTAACATCTCTAATGCCAAACAATAATGAGTCAGTATGGTTAGTGAAAAGACTATCTAAGAAAAAACACACACATCATCAGATTGAAACCTCAATAATACAAACCCACTGAACTGAGAAACTGAAGTTGACTATGACACCAAGTACCCAGATAAAGATCTAAATCCCATAGGTCATATTTAACCCTGCTGTAGTTAGCGAAGATACACAGGATATCTTTTGCTCCTTTACAGCCTGTGCCTACCTAAAGATACTTCGAGCACTTCATGTTCACACATTTGCTAAACCTATTATTAATAAAAGTTCTGTAAGTAAGACAACAAAATTCACATTCTTCTACTATTTTCTTAAATGTTGTATAAAGTTAAATATATGCCTCCAAAATTAATCTAAAATCAGTTACAGGTTAGGACTGATAATAAAAGATCACTGTATTTACCTCAGGCATACAGCTACTGTGACTTTTTACAGGACACAAATTGACAAATAAGTACAGACTCCTTTTACTATGCATGCTATGTACAAGAAAATCTTCAGTTCTTCAAATGCGCCTTCAACTTTTTAAAATTCAGTATCAATTCTAAATGCTGTTCCAATTCTGATAACCCCTCTTTTAGCTAAGCTGGTTGGTTGGTAGTGATTTGTCAGATAAGTTACACAATACTGTTTCTGCTTCCTGATTAGATAAGCAGATAAGTTGGGGTTTTTTTCCTGTCACAAACATTTATGCAGAAAATTTTTCATTTTCTGTGAACACTTGCAACTTCATAATCCCCTCTCCCAAATCTACATGCCAGTAAAAGTCAACCATGGACATACTGCATTTGCTAAAGGAAAACATAGAGTAAGTATTAGCATGCAAAAAGCAATTCCATCTAGAAAACTGAACAAACGTTCAGGAAATTTCTCTCCCTCTGTGCTGCCTACATATACACTGTAGAATAAAGGAAAACAGTGAGCAATATTTTGATGTCTTTACTTCTGCCCCAGAGATGGAGCACAGGGGGCATGTGGCCTTGATGTATCTCTTACAATACAGAAATGAACGGCACAGCCAGACTGCGACCCCTTTGCCCAGGGATGTGCTAAGAAGTACCAACCACTTCAGCATGTGAAGATTCGGCAGTGTTTCTCCTCACTGTCACTGGGGAATGCTGCCTCCCAGATCCTGGTCTGGGTCAACATGAGGAGGAAGAACAGCCCATCACTCTAAACATGTATAGTACACAACCAGAAGGGAGGCAGCAATGCAGGGATGAAGCCAGCTGGAAGCACTTTTTGATATTGGACATCATTTTTTTTTCTACAAAATCAAAAAGCGGAACACCTTGTCCTGGTCTGGAGGAGACCACCATCTTCCTACCCCTTCTCCCACCATGTTCTCTGCACGCAGTTTCACTAGTCTAAAAAGGCTCCTTGCTTAACTGCTTACAAGTGAATGGCCACGTAAATCTGGTTGTATCAACTAAAGTTGACAAAACACAGATAAATACTACAAGAAGTAAATGCGGCGAGATCAGATTTTACACTGTCTTTATCAAACAGGACAGTAATTTTTGATACTTAAAAGTCCTGTCGGTCCATCATGCCCCAGTTACCACATGAACGTAAAGTCTGATTTTTCTAAGACACCGCTTTTACAATCTCCTGGCACCACAAATGCCATAAGAAGGCCTACTGAAACAGGTAAGATTGCAAAGAAAAACGAGTTGGGTTTGGTATTAAGACCCACCACGATCACAACCCTTGTCTATGAACAAAGCAAACAAAAAAAGTCAACACGTCACACGACAGATATGTGCAAGATCAGAATAAGCACACAAGTGTTTCTGCAAGTACATCAGCAGTGGTTTCTGCAGACCAATCTAACTCTTCAAATTTTCCCCCACCTTTATTAATAAGGATAGTGAGACTCCAAGAAGATTTACAGTGGGTGTTCAGACACACAGATGGGTGTGGTGAAAACACCTGTATTAACAGACTGCTTAAGTGAATACAGCAGAAACATTTCAACACGTACTAATTTATTCAAGCTTCGTGAAAGTTCGTTCTAAGTGATCCAAAGCAAGTTACTACTTGGAAGCAATAAAATTCCTAAAGCTTTTTATTTTCTAAATATAACAGTCAGTTTTGGTTTTTTAAACTGTATTACAGTGTAAGTACTATAAAAGCTAGTAAGTGCTTCACACCTATCACTATCATAATGTCAGCAATGACAGCATACTTTGTTTGGAAATAATTTTTCTGGACAGTGAGTTTAAATAGAGCTTCTTTGATGGAGCCTCTAACCTCCCCAAAAAATAAACAATGAGAGACTAGATCTGATAATCTAAACCGAATCATTCTAGGAAACAATTTGCATATTAGGTATGAACTAAAGAATAGGGATGCGCTTCAATCTTTATGTCTCAAGTAAGCTTATAATAAGAATTTGTGTTCAAAGACTTCTAGGCACAAAACATTTAATCTCAACAAATTAAGCTCCTTATGAAGGCCAAGCTCCAATAGCAAGATTTTTGTTCAATTCCTTTTGAATTGAATGTTACTGATAGGCATATAACTGTTTGAGCCTTGAACCTTTTACCTGTAAATAAACTACACGAAAACACCAGTTCTGCCTCTAACTTATTTTTGGGCTGGCAAAATAGAGAGGTTCAGGCATGTAAGAATCAAGACAGGAACACAATCAAGCTTGGCATCTCTATAAAGGTCTTTCAAAAGGGAGGTTTTATAGTATTTAAAATAATTTTATTTAATGTGTACTTCATGCAATTTTATAGTTTATCACACAAATCTACGTTACTGATTAATTCATTCTTTTTCAAGAGCTTGTTTAGAAAACATAAGATTCCTTTAAGCTGCCAAGACGCTAAAATTAAACACACGTAATGACAACTATAATATAATGAGAAACTTAACATCATTTCAGAATATATATGACATTACAGGTAATAGCAGGATTTCTCTCAGCATCAGTTAAGTCACGCCAAAGTTTCACTACGATGGGATTGTTCGTTACGAACTTACTTCACAAGAAATATGTCATGACAGAAAGGTTGTATATGTATACTGGTTTCTTAACAGAACAGAAACAAACAGAAAGCTGTGTGAAAATATGTCCCAAACCCTTTCACTAGTTGCATTAAGTGTTACCCCAGCATGATGTTAACAACGCATGTCACAAACAAATGTGTCAATTTGATTTGCCTACACTCACCACTAAAGTTTCTCTTCTTGCAACTGACAGAACTGTGTCACGCACGGCACATTAGCCTGGAATTTGCCTGTTCATACTTAGGGTACCAGAAAACTTTACAGCCCAAATGACCTGTTATGTTCAGTTTTGTATAATATCCATGGCTTAGCCTAATGTAAGATAATATTAGATGTTGGTCGCTCAGTTGACTGTAAGTCATGCTCAGCAGTGAGAATGAAGTAATAAAATGCGACTTGAGCTGAAGTGAATGAACTCAAAGATTGTAACAGACCATTTCTCTCTGCGAGGGAAAATATTTTTCACAACAGTTGCCAATAATACAATGTTTAAAGTTGATGCATGGGTTTACGTGTTTATCTTCATGCAGAAGGAAGTGAAATGTTGCACTAAGAAGGGACAGGGTCCTTGAAAAAAATCCAATATGGCCACTGACATGTAGCTGTCTTTTGACTTAAAATTGCCTTATCTTTTGCCATGTCTGTCAGTCACATGCATACACCTGTTATACTTGTACTTCAAGAGAAGTTGACACAGTGACAGTCGTCTGCGTGTATCCAACCTTGAAACATTCTTCACAGCAGAGAGATCCACATGCTATTAAGACTACCCTGTCAAGGCCAAACCACAGTCATCCACAGCCACCAAGAGACAGACAGGTAGAGAGGTGTGCCAGCACTAGCCACTTACCTTCTTTATTAAGCCTCATAACCTCCCTGCTTTTTCCACCCTCCTTTCCAGTCTCTTCTAGATCTACACCTGCAGAAGAGAAGCAGAGTCAGGAAGCGTCGAGGGCCCAGGGGTGTGCATTTATTGTTTGGCGGGGGGAGGAGGAGAGGTGAGGAGGTGAGCAGTGTTTCTATTTGCAACA
>VFFE01007054.1:1994900-2067174 GCA_008921705.1 Burhinus oedicnemus | reverse complement strand
GTGCTCTCCGGGGGAGGGGAGCGGCGTGCCGAGCCGCGGGCCGGTCCCTGCCCTTACTGTGCGGGGGGGCGGCGCCGTGCGCGTGCGGGGGGGCGGCCTCCCGCACCCAGGCGGCCCAGGGCTGGCCCAGGAACGCCTCGGGACTGGGCACGGGCCGCTCCAGGGCCGCCATGGCGCCGCGCCTGCTCCTGCCTCCTTGTTGCTTTTCCCGTTTCCTTCGGCGGCGGCGGCGGCGAGCGAGCGAGCGAGACACGGGATTCGAGAACGCCGCACGTCATCCTCGGGACGTTCCGCCGCCCACACGGGGGTAGTGTCAGCCCCTGCTCCCTATCAGATCGGGCTCCCCGCCGCCCAGCGCGCATGCCCGCGCCCCCCGCGCCTGCGCGCCGCGCTCCGCGACGCCGCCGGCAGCCGGGCCTGCCGCCCGCGCCGAGGGGAGCGCCGGGCCCGCGCCGCCCCCGCGTTGCCCCTCCGCGCAGCGTCGCCGCCCGGCCCGGCCCGGCGCGGTCCGGCCCGGCGGAGCCGCTGCCGCCGCCGCGCGGAGCGGAGCAGAGCGGGGCCGGCGGCCGAAGAGCCTCGCCGGGGAAGGCAGCCGCTGGCGTTGCGCGCTTCGGGGTTGCGCGCCCCGCGTCTCGCAGCGTCCCGCAGTAAGTGCCTGGGACGCGCTTTCGGTAATTGCGGCACGGCCCCCGCGCCCCAGCGCCGCCCGGAGATGGCCTCGGACTGTCGGGGCTCCCCCTCCCCCCCACTGCTTCCAGCTGCGCCCCTATGGATCACCTATAACCACAACCACAGCCATTTTGTTGTCCAAGTGCTACCTCATCTGTGTTTGAGTACGGGCTTCGTCTGTTTGCAAATGGTTTTCTCCTCTTTTGGTCTTTTTAGGCTACGGTACAGCAACTCTGCACTCCCAGGACCCACTCCTCTCAAGTAACACCCAGGTTTTTGTCTCCCTGTACATAAGCTACGGGATGTACATGCTTTTCATTTAATTCTGGTACTGTATCATTTTTGGTTTATTTCTCCATTGAGGTGAGAATAGAAAATAATGCTACCGTGAAAACTTTTGTACTCAATATACCTTACTCGGGTAAGGAGTTACGGCGTAAGCCTATTGCTCCAGCTCACACCTATGAAGCCAAACGTAAACACCACTGGTGAAGGGCTTGGTTTCATTTAAGCAGCCTCACTGACTCCACATGCAGCATCTTTCATACAGCTGTACAGCCCCAGCAGGAGTACTGACAATTGAAATTTATATTTCAACAAACGGTTCTCGGAGTGGTGGTGTGAGCTTTCAGTGGTCCCTTCCCTGTCCTGCCTCTCCTCCCTGCCATGCATTTAAGACTCTTTGTCACCATTCACTTTTTGCTGGTTCAAACGGTTGCGGGACAACAGTGAAGCAAAGTATGGAATCAATCTAGACTCAAGAAAAAAGAATAACATTTAGGTCCCGCTCAAGGGTTGGAGCAATGGCCAGAGAGGCAGGAAAGGAGTTGCTGGAGTCAGCATTGCTGCCTGGACAAAGGCACACGGTACTACAGTCTGCAATGGATTTAAGAAGATTTCTTAGAATTTCATTGAGACTGGGCTCTTTACAGTGCTAAAATGGATAAACATTTGGGGCAAATGACAAACACCCTTTGCCTTACATACACTGTCAACAGATGCAGTATTAAATACAGATAGCATTCATGCTCCACCTCTCCCAAAAAGTAGCTGCAATATACAAGTCCTATCATTAATACCCTTTCATGCCATATGGCCTGGCCAGAGTGCCTCCAGTCGTGTAACATCAGCTACAGGAAACTACAGGAACACAATTAAAACAAAAGAAGCAGAAAGTTCACCAAAGTACATCTCAAAAGAGAACCAGTCAATCACAGCAGGCTTATTAGCCACCAACGTGAAGCAGCCATAAGTTGTGTGACCTTAGATATATTACACACAGAATTTCCAGAAGCAGGAAGAGCAGTCGTGGTATAATACAAAGCCCTGGCAAGACCTATTCTGGAATATTAAGTACAGTTCTAGCCACCAGTTTAAATTAATCTTCCTACAAAAGAGTGTGGAAAGGGTTATCGGAATGATCAGAGGAATTAAGGGTCTATCATATGAGAAGACCTTGATTCAGTCTAGCAAAATTCAGCTGGAAATAGATATGATTGATGTTTTTAATTATAAGGAGACATAATCATCAGTGAGGAAGAAAAAATAAAGAAGAGTCATAAACTGCTTATGTTGAGGTTGAAAACCCTGCTCGCTACACATAAAACTCTTTAGTCAGGAATAGCAAGATGGAACTCCTTAGGAGGAATGATAAATGACGTGAAGTTAATAGTCAACCATGTTTGGCACTTGTGCTCAAATTCACCGCTATCTTGTTGAGCAAAAGTCTTGACAGCGGCCAAATAGTCTCATAATTAAAGAAGTTAGTTACACAGCACAGCTTATAGCATAACAATTCTGTGATTACCCAAGACATGTATCTGGAGAGAAGATAGAACCAGAAAGGCACATGAGCACCCAGGAAATCCCCGTCAATGAAAACCGACATAAGATTTCAGGGAAGTATGTATGGCCAAACATCTAACTAATATTAAACACTGCCACAGGATACACAAGCAATAAAGCAATTCCTAACCACACAACTGAGAAAAAAAGGGAGGGGGAGGGGGAAACTATTTAATACAAGCTGCCACAAACCAAGCAAAAAAAGTGAAGAAACTTTCCAACTTTAACACATGGCACTAATCTACATGCTGCTTACCATGACACACTGCAGATCTACAGTCTAGGCTCTAACAGAAACAGACCATATGAAGGAAAATTAGCATAAAATCAAAGATGCAAGATGTACCAATTCCTTCCTAAAAAGAAACAATCCAGTGACTTACGGCTTGAGAGAAAGGTTTCCAAAGCCTTCCCAAAGGAATTCTTCCTCCTCCTGACCATATGTATTCAAGAACATTATCATTAAACAAATGGTTCCACAATCATCAGAACAGATATGCCCAACTTTCCAATGATCTGCGTCTTTTGTTTGAAAAGTGCAAGTTCTGCTTTGATAATGTCTATGCTGCCTCTGTGATCTGCACAAAGGAATGAACCCCATCCCTGATCATTGGCTTGTAGGATGCAAGTCCTGAAGCTGCAGAAGAGTGAATGTGAACTCGGGCTGCAGCTTTACCATAGCAAGGGCGTTCGGATGCTTTCTTCTTTTCCTGGCATCTGCTTTCACAAAATTTGTAGAAAGAATTCTTTTTCAGACTTTTACTGCTCTTTCAAATTTGTTTGTATTAATATATGCAAAAGTTATGGGTGGAGAGGAAAAAAAGGAGGGAAAAGCACAAACATGATAATGGAAGACTTATTTCTATAGGAAATGAGTAAAAAAAAACCTGCACGTGAAAGTGCAGATTAAACATGCTCTGTTTCTTTTCCACCTGCTCACCAATACAGAAACTTAATTCTTCTATGACCTTGAACAAGTCATTCTGCCATAGAAAAATAATTAAGTCAGTCAGGAAAGGTACTTTTTTCCCTCACCAGTCCCTGTGGATCTTGTTTTATTTCAACTGCCAAGTAGGGGCTTCCTTTTACTATGTGGTTTTTCAGAATTTAATATAATGCAGCCTTGATCTTGGTTGCAGCTTCTAAATAATACAGTGATCCAATCATAACATAGAATTAAAAAAGTAAACTATAAGCAAATTAAGGCCTTTAATTAAAATAAGTAGCAAAATACAGATGAAATCTTAACTCTAATCTTTTTAATCCCTATATCACTAGTCTTTTAATAAGACGATCTCCAAATGCAAGCTTTCCGCTAAGTAAACAGGAGATAAAAATCATATGTTCCTATATCTACTTACTAGAATTATAGTTAAAGACTTGGACTTTATGAAAGCACAGGAAAAGTTACAATGTTTAGAAGAGATCCAAAGCTGTGTATCAATCTTAGGCTTATGTGGAGATCAATCCAACATTTATATAATTTTCAGGATCTAAATGTTAAGAGATAGCAAACTAAAACAGCAGTTCTCGCATGTGGCTATCAGGAGCATCATATGTAGTCACCACGTACAAATAAATAATGACATGATTCTATTTCAACTCCACTGTCATACACTGAGAAAGTATCATGAGTTCGCTGAAGGTGCATGTGTAGTCACGACAACAACAACAAAAATTTGTGATCCTCTGCTTTAAATCATGTATACCTGGCAATAAGTGCACCAGATGGCTTTAAACTGGCTACAAAAGTATTACAAAAATCCCAGCTGTATAAGGCTTCAGTATCATAACAAGATTATAAACATACGATGTTCTTGTGACAAAGTCATTATAATTTAAGCAGTTTGGCAAGAGATTCATTAGTACTTCTCAGGGTGTTACTTTGCAATGGATTTGCCACAACAGTGGTTTTATCTTATATAGCAGAAATTATTACATAGAAGACAGTTTTATGAACCCAGGTATCTACTTTGGTGGGAATGGAACAGTAAATGAATCACGAGACTTTCTTAAAGAAAAGCACCAGCAAACTAGCTGGCTCTCAGTCACGGAAGTACAGAAACTTCAGTCTTCATCCAGGACTTTGAGAAGTGTAAAACTAATTTATATGTTCACTTGTGTGCAAATGATTTTTATAGTGGATTCTTACACTCTTGCTAATTTTAACCTGTAGATCATCTATCTGTAGTCTCTCTTTCCACAGTGGGTAAATGAAGTTTCTATTTAATAGTACAGCTGCACCTCAGGGGAAAAGACACCACAGAAATTTGTACTGAGAAGGTGCAAAACCCACCCAGATAGATAGTCCTGCTTTTCTCTGGAGAAACTGATTCTGAAACTTTTTTTTTTTTAATACAGTGTAGCATCCTCGTCTGCTATGTGATAATTAAAGTAGCTAAATTCATTAAACAAAACAGATACTTAAGAAGTCCTATATCTAGGTTTCGGCAAAAAGTTGCATACAGGATGGCCATTAAAAGAACTCAGCACTTAGCAAGCCAAATGTAAAAACCACTATCAGCCAGTCTCCCTAGAGCCACTCTGGCCAGAAGTTCAGTCCCTGTACTGTATCTAATCTCTTCGTAATTTCAGAAGGTGTCTCAAACATCATGTGAGTGCCATCATAGAAGACTTGAGTTAGAAAACTGTGTTAAATAGACACTTACAGCAGAGAAATCTATTTTAATGTCCTCTGAAATAACAGAAGGGGGGAAAAAACCCTAAATTAAGCTTTTGGTTCCATCTTAGCTGAAGAAGCCAGCACTTAAAAAAGAAACAGTCAGAAAAATGGAGAACTGAAAAAGAAATTCTAAGCAAGATAGTCTTGTATCCCAACAAAAACATATTTCTCAAACAAGTGTTGCAAATTGCTTCACCCAAAACAAAACAATGCTTGAAACACTATAGCAGTACTAATCAGATGAAATGGGGAATCTAAAGAGAGGTATACTGCACAGATCTATGAACAGAAAATGCACAATAATACAACTTATTGCAGTGAACTCTAGGAATTTTGAAGAAAAAATGCTACCAAAAAAAGGCCATGAACTAGAGGTGGAAATCAACAGTTACTACACATTTCAAACCCAAGAGAGTTATGCAAGCACTGTGAAAAAATAAATTGCACGTCCTTCGGTTCCAGCATCTAAAAGCTTGTTCTAAACAAGCTGAAGTATTGGTTGTAGTCTAAATGCATTAACATAGCACTGTACTGCAGCTAATTTATCCTGCTTTTCAAGAGGATAATTTATGTTGCCTACTGTATTACCGTAGCCGAAGTGTTTCTGATACCAAAGCTAGTAATGATGACTATCAGTGTATCACAGAACTGCTTTGTACAGGGCCGACATGCATCTTCACTGAACACAGGGACTTACCAATTGCTTGTAAGAAGCAAAGCAGTTTCATTTTTTTCTGCGAGTTTCAGGCTTCATCCAGGAGTCTCCGTGAGTTCCGTTCAGACCCATCTACCTTTCCAATATTCTCTCTCTCTCTCAAGAATGCTGCCCATGTCCCAGCCTCCAGCAAACACCTGAACATCCAGTCTCAGCAATATGATACAACCCATATGAAACATGGATCTCAAACTCACTTCTTAAAACACACTGCCCAAGGTCCCTGGCTTAGCACTTCATCAGGTGGGCTTATGGCAAGAAGGTGAGGATGAGACCAGGTCAGGGCAGTGCATATACTGCAGAAGACTGAGGGGTAGATTCTTAACAGTGTGACTGTTTGGGAAGATGGGAGACATGAGTGACAGGCCAAAGAGTACTTGACAGGCTAAAATTCAATTTCCCTGTATTGACAGGTACTCAAGAAAGATCACAGGGGAATTGTTTTAAAACACTGTCACTGCATGTTTTGTAATGCTTCTTAAAATTATTAAGCGTATCCAGCACTGGTGCAGTGAATCACTTGTATTTTATTTATTAAATATTTGTCTGTTTTGTTTTATTTGAAACACGTTCTTGGTAAATAACAGCAACAGTAATATTTTTGAAGGCCGTATCTAGAGTCTAGAGGAAGGATCTTAACCATCCAGTTGGGACAGAAAAGAAGAAACTTGTAGGAGTTCCCTGCATTTTTGAAAGACGTAGTAAAGTTCTTTAGATTATGAGATATAAAAACACTTGGGGATAGAGAAAGTTACCTCACCTCAGTATTAAGTCCACATTCAAACAGCATGCTACATTCCTGAGCTCTCTCACAACACCCGTGTGAATAACGAAAACCACAAAACATGGGTCCCCAAAGATCTTCACATATTTCTCATGAGGTAGGCATAGAAATATACTTTCATTAAAAATTAAGTTTGCCCTGCTGAATAATGTATAGCATAACTTTCCATTCACCAGCCACATTTGTGTGTGTTGGCAGCACACAACAGCAACTTACTGTGTTTCCCTCACTGCATCGTAATCAATTTTCTTCTGTTCCTTCTCAATGCAGATGCCATATTTCTCTTTTTGTATCCCTCTTTCTCCCAAACGCTTCCCTTTTCTGAATTTTGTTCCCTCTTTTCTGTCTCTTTTATCCTAACACTGCAGGGTGCATTTTTGTTTCCCACCAGGTCACTCTGTTAAAGCACCATCTTGGGGCTTGCTTTTTGCTCCCAGCCTCTGACTCACTGCCCTCCTGTTTGGGCCCAGCTGCCTCACTCCTACTTTGCAGTTAGGAGCCTCTCCTCTCCCTCAGTGGAGGACAGGTCTCTCCCATACATCTCTCCCAGCCCCGAGTCATCTCTGCGTCTCTCCTCACAAAGCTGCGTGGAGTTGCCCCCTTCTCCTCTCTAAATGCTTCATCACCTGCTTGGGGGAAGGCCCCCTTTCCTTCTCCCCTCCTTTCAGCAGCCAGCTCTCCTCTGCCTCTCCCTGGGAAGCCAGCACTCCTTCCCAGCCTTGCCCAGGCTCTGGCTGGGGGCCTCTTTCCCTCAGCACAGAGGTCTCCCTCCCCTCCTGCCATTTTCCACATGTGCTGGCGCACAGGCTGTCCCTTCTCCGAGCAGCTCTCTGATCCCCACTGTAAATGGGGACTCATCCATGGCAGGGCCAGGCAATGTGCCTGAGTGGGCTGAGGGGAGGCACACCAAGGGCTACCAGAACAGCAAAATAAAGATTTCAGGCTGGGCAGGCTGTCCCTTGGCATTTTGGAGACACTTGAGTTTATTTCAGCCCAGCTCTGGAAGTTTGGGGCTGCCCAGACAGGAGGTTTGAGTGAGGGTCAGACTCCAATGCCTTTGGTGGAGGTCATGTTTGGGCCCTAAATCAGCCGATAGCAGAGAGGGCCCAGCCTGCTCGCATGGCTCCCCAAGCCCTCACTGCTTCAGAAGCTGGCTCCAATCACATCTTGCTTGAGGTTCTGAAATGTTTTGACAGGTGTTATGGTGTGTCCTATTTCCAGCTCGTACAGGAAGCAGACATGTTGAAATCGCAGAAGAAAGCAAGCCTGTTCGTCTTGTATTTCTGGCTGAGGCTGGAAGTGGAGTGCCAGAAATCAATTGTCTCATCTATTGTACAGGGAAGTCTCTTGTAACTCCTTGTATCAACATGATAACTTTGCAAGGAGCTTTGTCCTGATAAGATTTACACCTCGAATACTGTGTTCGGTTTTGGGCCCCTCACTACAACAAAGACATTGAGATTCTGGAACATGTCCAGAGAAGGGCAACGAAGCTGAGGAGGGGTCTGGAGAGCAAGTTTTATGAGGAGCGGCTGAGGGAACTGGGGTTGTTTGGCCTGGAGAAAAGGAGGCTGAGAGGAGACCTTAACGCTCTCTACAAAGACCTGAGAGGAGGTTGTAGAGAGGTGGGGGTCGATCTCTTCTCCCAAGTAGCAAGTGATAGGACAAGAGGAAATGGCCTCAAGTTACGCCAGATTGGATGTTAGGAAAAATTTCTTCACAAAAAGGGTTGTCAAGCATTGGAACAGGCTGCCCAGGGAAGTGGTTGAATCACCATCCCTGGAGGTATTTAAAAGATGGGTAGATGTGGTGCTTTTAGTGGTGGTTGTGGCAGTGTTAGGTTTATGGTTGGACTCAATGATCTTAAAAGTCCCTTCCAACCTAAATGATTCTATGATTCTATAATTCTATGATTCTATGATTTCCATCCCAACCTGGAAGAGTCAAAGATAGTATCTTCTGATAAGCACTGCAAATTCTGTACTCAGTCCAAACGGATCCCAGAGGTCTTAGCAAGAATTCGGGCATAGCGAGTGACATGCCTGACAACTAAAGGCAGCTGAAGTAAAAAATATGTTTGATATTTAAGCATTGGCTTACATGCAATGAGAAGTTGTTTCACAGATGTTTTGATACCATCATCCTTCAAAACATCTCACATGCCACCCTACACTTCTGTCATCAGACTCTTCACTGGACATTTTACAAAGGCAATATGGTTGCAGAGACCAGATGTGGATAGGCCTCAGTTACAGTCTCACAGATCTAATGATTTTTTTAATTAGATTCTCCTCTTAATGTTACAAATAGGTTGTTCTTTGATAGTCTATTTATGGGAAACCTATGGTTTGACAAGTGTTCCTAAGGCACTATTTCCTCCAACCAAAGTATAAGCAGACAGTACTAATGATACTCCAGGGTTAAATGAAAAAACATAGCTAGTCAAGACAAAAGTTGAGACATGAAAAATATCCCATGTTGCCTAAGAAGGATGCACTCTTCTGAAACGCATAGGAGCTAAGATCGCGACTTTCCAGGTTCAGATTAAGAAAAATGTTGTACATCTGTGTCCATCAAACATTTTAGCTGGCCAGTGAACAATACCGTTTTAGGAAAAAAAACCCCAAACCTAAAAATCATTATAAAATTATGATTTGGATATTTTGTAGTTCAACTTCATATACCCATTTGTTTGATGCAAGATTATAGCCAGGACTGGCTGTTGTTTCCCAAATCTTTTAATTGACAAATAAAAAAAATGCTTCTCCTTCAAAAGACAGTGGTCATCTGTGGATTCCCTCTGTCTGTGTTTAATTCTGCTGAATAATAATAATAATGGTAGTAATAATTTAGAATATTCAAATTCAAACCAGTTACTAAACACAATCTCCTCTTCCTCCTTGTGTGAAATTGGAGTCTTATTCGGCATATACTAAATCTGAGCTCTTACATCTTTACTTGCATTCATATTTGCATTCAAGGACTCTATAATAATCTGATAATACAACACCTGTTTTTCCTTCTGCCTTAAGAACAATTTTTTTCCTCTCAGCATTACAGCTACTAATGACTTCAAAATACTGTTACAATTGTAGCCTGTCATATAGGAAGTCTACCAAAATCAGAAGGCTTTATGTATAGCGGGCTGAAAAATCTCGTGGAAGATTTCTTGTCTTAGCATATTTTGACTGTCAGTTCTCTATAGCAAGAGGTGTTTACTCTTCTGTTTACAAGAACAGTGGAGCCTTTTTTTCTGTGCCCTCACGCATCAACGCAATTAGCACAATGGTGCAACTGAGTCAAATCTATTAGTAGCATAAGCAGTGACATTTTACTGAATTATGTATTCATGTCACAGTAGAGTTGGGCACTTTTAAATATTTCTAAAGTTGTTCTTAACTGATGGAGTGAAACTTACGTCATGCTGTTATAAACAAATACTAATACAAAGTTAGAGGCTGTATGCAAACAGGGTGAGTTATGGTAGTGAAAAGACCTAACAACAGTCCCTTGATAAGCACAATATTTAATAGTACAATACGAATTCTTTGAAATAGAGAGATGAGTCTACATTGGAGGGGTTAGAAATAGTCTTGTTAGGAGAACTTACAGGTGCACAGAGCCATGAACATGTGTCTTCTGGATTTGTAGAGGGAAAAATCAAAGGGCATCTCTAGGTTCTGAAAGTGCTCATATGTGGGTGAGTTCCTGTATTTATTCAGTGTTTAATATTTTTGCCTATGGAAATTTTTACATCAGCTGACAAAACCCCCTCAGTCTGTCATTGTCAATCTGAATCTTAATGTAGCCAACTGTTCTGTTCAGTTCTCACACTACATTTGTGGTGTAAGAGTCTAAGAGCATGCTGTGTCAGCCATGGGATTATTGGTCCTAGATTTTACAAAATTTCCCATACGCACTTTTAAAACAACAGCAGATAATTATGAGAGTTGGCAGATACCACAGACATAATTGTTTTCAGCAGTTACAATAGATGTTTTTAAAACATTTCCTTATTGAAACCTTTAGTTAGTTCAGGGCTGGTAAAATACAGTCCTTCCTATTGTCTCCTGCCCTCAGTGTATCCTCTGGGTACAGCAGCCAGCAGGACCTTCCTCTTTCTTGCTCTTTCTTGCTCTTCACCTGGTATCTCGCCTTTTAGATCACTGCTGCAGGTAGTTTGCTAGGCTGCCTCTCTAATGTGCTGCCCCTATAGCTATCCAGCCTTTGCAAGGTTTCAGAAGAATCGTACATCAAAATAACTATTCCATCAAAACTGAACCACATCTGGAAAGATGGTTGATCTCATCAGCATTTTATTTCAAAAGGGAACATGGATAAGAATTTCCATCAGTATCAAAATGTCATGTGTTAGTATTCAAGGAATGATGATGGTGTCACTGGCATTTTACTTTCCTTTTCTCCCATCCTTCTCTCAAACTTGACTTGACCTGGGATTAAACAATCGGAAATGTTGTCACCATAACTTGGTTCTTATGCTAAAAGAGCACAAATAGACTGACCTTAGCACACAACAGACATGGTTGGAGTGGCAAAAGGTAAACAATAGCACACATGTGATCTTGACCGATTCATTTATACCCATATCCTGCCTGCAGAACAAGTGGCCACATATCAATGAGTTGATAGAAGTTTTCCTTTCTTTTCTATCCATTAATTTCCCTACTCTGTTTACGTAAGCAGCAGGAGTCATCTTAACAGTTATTAGTGAGATAAGATACAGAATCTAATATGTCTTCTTGTCCCTCAGGAAAGACTTTTGGTAATTTTGGAATGAATGTCTTATTCTCTCCAGGATACTCTGAATGTAAATTTGGAAAGAGGAATTTCTCTGAATAATTATAGTTTAAATGCTGAATTCCAAATATATTTATTTTGCCTTTTTGTTGGCGCACATTGCATACATGCTTTAAGAGATTTCTTTTTTGTGGTTGCTATGGTAAAAAGCAGTCCCAAGTCCTTTTACTTAAAACCCATGAACTGCAATTAACTGTTTAATATTGTAACATACAACAGCTCTAGTAACACCTTAACAGCTTTGAGCATGATACTCCATCATCTCAGCAGATGGTGATTTTTGGCATTCTGAGTTTTCAGTTTATTCTTCTCCTTTATAATCCTTGCCATTATATCTTTTGACAAATGCTTCTGGACTAACTGAATTGCAATTTGATTATACTGAGGCATTCCTCGTATCTTTTTGTATTTCTGTTAAAGATGACCAGTATATGAAAAAAAATATTTGTATGTGTATCCCTGGCAGCAATTATGAAAGCAGATTTTAAAGTTCCTTAAGAATCTGTTTCTTCTCATCTGTGACCATAAAAATACAGTCTTGAAATACCCTTACTATACTATAGGAGCCCTACACCTCAACAGAGAAGGAGACATAATTGGTTCTTTTGTGAAGAAAGAGCAACTCTGAATGTTTGTGAAGAGTCTGAACAAAGTAAATGTTACCAAATTCAACTTGTTCTACCAAAAGGAGTTGTTCTTTATTATTATTTCTATAGAGCTGGAGACTGAATTCCCCATGAATTTTGCTCATTGTTTTAATGATATATGACTCATATAAATCCCTTTTAACATGGAGTTTCAATCATACTTAGAAAAAAGTTGACTTTGTCCAGACATTATCAAGAGCAAGATTGTCTGGTGAAACTGTTTTTCAGCTGCTCTCCCTCTTTCTCCCACATAATACATTTGTATTCCATCTCTCATTTTTTTTTTTCCCAATTAGAAATAGATTCTTTGGATTTCAAATCAGGACTCTTCTTCATTTTGCTCCTTGAAGGGATTTTATGGATTAAGCAGGCAGAATACTTCAGATTTGTAATTCTGTAATACAGGACCAAGTAAACTTTTTCTTGGTACCTTCAGCAGCAGCATTAGCATTTCTTTGTCTTTAGGAAAAGACAACAACAGGGAAAAAGGAAAAGAACAGTTTTCCCAGAATCATAACAAGATAATTTTGCAGTTTCAAGTTTTAAAATATGAGTATCTCATTCACAGCTATTTCCTAGCTGACTCCAGGTTTCTATGATTATTATTTATTCAGTGCTGATAGTGTGCTTGACATTGTGCAAATATAGAAAGAGATATTCATGTGGACTATCTGCCAGGATTTCCTAGTTGTTAGTGGCAGTGTTAGCCTCTTTAAGCAAAAGCTTGAGGCTGTCTTTAAAACGGAGATGCTTATCCATCCTGCCAACATGCAGGTTCATACATATGACCGTGGGAAACACTGCTCAAATGCACCCAGCAAGGCTTTGGAAGGATGGACCCAGTGGAGTTTAATTTAATTAGGACAGCAGCAGCATGTGGTAGCTCTGACTGATCAAACCTTTAAGACCAGTCATGATAATTTCAAAAGCTGGAAATTTTTTAGGGAATGGTGACTGGGAAGAATCAATCCTCCTGATTTGACACTGAAACAATCAAAGGAAGACTGTTTGCCTGGGTGCTATAGGCTTTTAAAATCCTGTGTCTTCTGTGAAGTCCATGAACTCTTTTGTAACTTATCTGTAGGACCTACTGACAATCTGTGTGCTTAATTCACCTGGACAGTGATGTTGGTGTCCCTCAAGTTATTGCTGCCATTGGCAGACTGTCCGTTGCTGGACTGACATCTGCCACTGGCTTTGTCAGAAACAATACCTTCCAAATGGTAGAAGTGGAAGGCTTTTGTTAAGGTCTAATTTCTCAGGTTAGTGGCATTCGACCAAAAAAAAAATAAATCTTAGTCTAAATGAGAGGATTGTTTGTCGCTTTATTAGAAAAGAGTTACCATCTTTGGATTTCCTCTGCAATGGAACCACAGCAAAATCATTCTAGTAGATGGGCTCTTTAGTGACTGTCGCTTGACTTTACACATGAAAGAGCAGAAGGTTTGCTGTTTCCTGTTTCATAAATGGAGAATATTTTCCTCTTGATCACTTAAACCCAACAAATCCCACAACCCTCCCCCCCAACTTGCAGTGAGGGAAAAGGTAGAATGCAAATACTTATCCTTGTTTTCTCCCTGGGTAGGATGAGCGTTTCATCATCTGGTCCTTTCAAATATCCCAGCAGAATGAATGGATGATGACAGTAAGCTTATCTGTTTGTCTGAGATGGTGATACCACCCATCCAAACTAACACTCAAAGGCCTTCATTAGAACAACACAAGTCATATATAGGAGTCCATATCAAAAAAACCTACGTCCAGAAATGAACACGTCTGCCATGTATTGTACAGAAGCAGCCAAACCAAAAAGACTAGTAGAAAAATAAACAAACCTCTGAGGGATTTGAAAGCTGAAGTCAAATGTTTTGAGCTCAGATCAGAACTGTGAAGCAAGTTAAAAAGGCATATCTCAAATCTAATGTATAAATTCCAATTCCTGTATTAGTCACAGTTATTATATCCCAAATTTTGTTTGGAAAAGGAAAGAGAGCGCTCAGACTTCCTTGCCTCTCCATCCCCCCCCCAAAAAGACTTCCCTTTGCTTGCAAGTATTTTTTTACGCTGAGCAAAATGCCTGGTTTACACTCAGAGGAAAAGTTTAATTAATTCTCATTTTACAAATCCTCCACAATATTTATTCAAAAGATTGGCAAATTCCACAAAGTTCACCCATCCCTGAAAGAGAAGTTTTGTAAACAAATCTGGCAACAAATTTATTTTAACAGCAGCAACCCTGCTAATCTGTCAAGATGTAGTTTGTTTCTGACACTTGATTAAATTCTTTTTGCTTAAGAACAGAAAGTAATTTGCTACAAACAAACCATTTAGCTGGGACATGGTGACTGCCCCTCTGATATTTCACAGAGCATTTAATTCTTTTCAACAGTAAAAGCTAATAGTATAATGTTTAGCACAATTTATCATTTTTTTTCTTTTAAACAGAAGCAAGGCTAAATTTCTGTATTCACAAAACAGCAATAACGTTAGAGGTTTCAGTGTCTGTAAAACCCATTTATGGTGTATCTCGCAACCTGGACCAGCATTATACCACATCCTCTGGACACAGATGAGGGGAGTGTTTTAGGCTGTAGTTCCACAGACACTTTCTTGCCCACAACCCCTATTTCCTGGCCATTTGTTCCTGGCTGTGCCATCCACTTGCTCAGCTCTTATCCAGCATCAATTCACAGACCCAGTTCCTTGTGCAGCAACACCAGCGGTCATGCAGCCACATTAGCCTGTGGTAGCCCAGGCTGAGATGAAACAACTGAGTGGATTGTACAGCTTATGCTGGCTTTGTCAAGAAAAATGCCCATGTCCAGAAAAATGGTTTATGCAAAGAAACAGTCTCAGAGGTTTGCAAATATCAGTAAAGCAAAATGGCTAAAACCCATTGTCTGACATTAGTGTCAATTGAAACAAAAGATACACAAGTGCTGCTGTTAAACATGGATAGACACTACCCTTCTTTGCATTAAGACTGTCCATCCAACTGGACTGCTGGGTGTGTGAACATTTTGGGGTGTCCACCTCTTGAGTCTTAAAACAATTTGGCTTCTCACTGCTGCCCCTTAGCATAGGAAAACAATTTGTGAATTTATTTTATGTCATAACTTCATAAAGCTGTCCATGCCCTGGGGCAAAGGCTCGGCTGCTGCAAATGTCAGTAGAGCCATGACAGCTTGCACCAGCAGGAAAAATGTCCATCCTTCCTTCCACTTCCCCAGTTCCTTCAAACCTAAAAGGCTGATCCAGATCCCAGTGAAGTCAGTGAGAGCTTTCTCTCTGTGCTGGATCCAGCCCTAGGCAAGTATGCAACCTCTTAAGTACGGCAATTAAGATTTTGAGCTAATGTTAGTAATCCTTTCCTGCCTGCCTAGAACACTCAAACTGTCTGAGCTAGCCTTCATCTCAGGCAAAAGCTTGAGGAAATCAGCTGGGTTTATGTTGCATCTAAAAGGTCAGTCTCTGTCCCCATGGACTGAGAGGTATGGGGGAATTCCAGACTTTGCTGCCAGCTTCTTGGTATTTATTTCTGGAAGCTGTTAGCTTAGACTTTTTTAGCTAATCTTAGTTATGGGGAACTGAGATGATAAGAGTGAGGGTTTTAGAAAGTCACATTTATAGGTGCTTTAAAATGTGTTTATAAATATACCATCCTTGCTTTTCAGGTTCCTTTTTAGATGGAATTTTAATTCAACATTATTTATGGACACTCAGGACAGTGCACATGTTCTACTTTTCTGATACCACATATAAGGACTTTGCTAAGTGAACCTCCGTCTAAAGCGAAGAAAATACCCCTAAAAATTCCTGGCAGAGTTTGACATCAGTAACTTTATGCACTACTATTATTGTGAGACATTTTATTATCTAAATAATTCCTCCTTTGGGGGAACTTGTGATACACATTTTTTGCGGCATATTTAAAATCAGCATAGAAAAGGAAAAAATCCCCCCTAAGGATTTATATTTGATGCTGTGAAATAATGAATTTTTAAAATATAAGCAAATGAACTTAGGAGCCTTATGCTTAATTGGGATTCATGCTATTTAAAAGAAAATGGAGTGGTGGGTGTCTCAAATATTCTAACCCTTCTCAGGCTGAAAAATAATATTACATTATTGACTCTGATTCCCTCTGTGATTTAATCCTTTTCTTTACGTGGTTAGTGGGTAGAAACAGTGGGAAAATCACAACCACAAGCAATAACATGGCAATTAACTCAGAGGTGCTGGTGGGACTTTTAAGTAATTTTAAGTCAACATAGATAAACATGACATTGCTGGCTTGAAACCTGGACATTGTTTGTAGCTGGAAGATTTGATAGCTTAATTGATTTTGATTTTCAAATTGCATTTGAAAATCAGCCACTGGTTTGAATCTGCTCCAGATGGGCAATGACTGAAAATTGTTATAATCTGGCACGTATTTGGTAGCATAGATAAGTGAGTTGATGGCCTCGTTAAAAGTATCTCAAACATATGCACTATTAAAAAAATCCTCATCTCTGGCTCAGCAGGGTCTTGGCTGAGGGGAACTGAACCGTGCTGTCACCCCTAAGGGCTCTTTCTGGTATGACAATGGAAGGAAGTTCATAATGCTGTTGCACACAGAGGTGAATATAAAATATGTTATGGTCCAGTGTGTCTGCCTTTCAGCAAATGCAATATGGCATAGGCCAGCGCTTGTTTCCACTGTGGTCAGTGGTAACTCTTGTGTGAGTACATGTGTCCCCCTGACCTGAATGAAAATCACACAACTGACATGGGTTTTAGGAGTCTGAAAGTGGTATTTATTTTTCCACCAACAGGTCATCAAAATTATTGCCTACCTGGTTAAAAATGGTACAGAGAGACAGGCAGTAGGGGTTGGAGGGACCTGAACATCAGAGCTAGCTATCCCAAACCCCCTTTATTGTCACTGTGGAAAACCAGATGTTTCAAAAGTACAGCGCTTCCCATCCTAAAGGCAACGCCTAAAGTTGGTCACACCAATTGCATGCTAGTAGTGCTTCATTGTTTCCAAAAGAAGCCTAGGGTGACTGTGTAACGTTAACATATACAGGTCTACGTTTTAGTTATTTCAAGGTAGGTAAGATAAATCCCATCCTCAACAGCATCCCATTATTCTGACTGCTACTTCCTAAAACATTATGTGAGTACTTTTGCACATTTTTCACAACCTCTAAACAACTGTGAACAGTCTCTCCTCCAAAGCGTTATGACCCAGTTCCCACAACACACTGCCATTTTTTTAAAGGAGAAAATGTACCATTTTCAATAACAAGCTTGGCAAAGACACTGACCAAAATGAAGTCCCTGGCACATAATGTCCCTGGGTTTTAGTATGCTTTGTAACCATTGCCTACACGAATTAAATGGCTCTTTTCTGGTTAGACAGCTGGATTTCTGTGTGGCACTAGATGGCAATATTCCCTCAGCTCCAGCA
Source organism: Burhinus oedicnemus (assembly GCA_008921705.1). Lineage (NCBI taxonomy): Eukaryota > Metazoa > Chordata > Aves > Charadriiformes > Burhinidae > Burhinus > Burhinus oedicnemus. The sequence goes on along the minus strand of VFFE01007054.1, from coordinate 2,049,558 downwards.
ATGGTCAGGGGAGGCATACACAGCAAAGGGATGTATTCTGACCTTGTTTCCTTGTTGTCACCCATGTAGCTCATATTATAACAGCCGGGTTTTATGTGACTATAGTCTGTCTGGGCTGCAGAGGCTTTTTTTTCTCTCTGTGCATTCATCCACCTACCTTACAGCTTCACAGTTCTCTGTCAAAACATTTGTTGGATAGTACGCTTTCTGTGTGGGGTCTTCAGTTTCCTTAAGAAAGTTCTTGTGGTCTCAGGCTGTTCCATGATGTTGATGCTCAAATCCACAGGCAAGAAGTATCTACATCCGGAGTATTGCATTGCTTTCCTGATGCCTTTTGCGTACTAATGTAGTGGCAGACTCAGTCAAGTCATTACTCAGATATAATGTTGCCTCATGTCACTCCTAAGTGGCTCATTTTTTTTCACTCATGTTTGCTCTCAGATAAAATAAGCATAATCTAAACTCAGCAACTGTCAAAAAGTGATTCTGTGTCTGTACCCAGATTAATTTGGTCCTATCCCTCTGTGATATTTCTAAAGGCTTTCTCCCGTCAGAGAGCTTACAGGCAGCAAGGAACAGAGCCAGTGATAAATATTGCATCTGGCTCGTTTGTGTGATTAAGATTTTGTCTGCCTTTGGGCCACTTTATTCAAGGCCAGGTCTATTGAAATTGCTCCTTTCAAAATCAGGCTTGTCATTGATCTTTGTGAGACCAGGATTATTACAATTGTTTTCCAATAGCCTAGAAGAAATGGTCGTTTTACCCAAATATAGAAAGATTCCAAGGATAGCTTTAGACAATATATGCCTGAGGCAAGATATTGAGGTAGAAACTGAAATTATTGTGGAAAAGTTATTTTATTCTGTTCCTTCATTGTCATAGCACCACCCAAGCCTCCTCTTCAAGCCGATGCCTGCCACTTCCTATTCATACCACCACACAACCTCTTTTCCAACTTATAAACCTACTTCCATGCTGCCGCAGCTGTTCTGCCACATACTTCTCAGAGCAAAGATCCCCAAACCACACCGACTATGTCCCTCATCCTCTTATTGCACATCTCCATGCCCTCAGATCAGGACCCCAGCTTCACGTCTCACCTTTTTCTTTTTCCCTCTCCTCAACTTTCCCAGCAGAGATCCAACTTTTTCTCCACCGAGTCCCTTCACTGTCTCATGCTTCATGGACCCAGCTTCAGTCCTCTGCCTCACAAGCCTCTGTCCTCATGTCCTTACGTAGCTGAGTAAATGGTAGTACCACTGTGTTGGTTATTGCTAAGCATGAGAATGGAGCAGAAACAAAAGCAATACACCAGATCCTCAAGTGGTATTAGGCTGCTGCGTGCCATCTGATCCATGGTAATGGTAGGACTGAGACTCTACGCACACTGTGATTACCATCAGTCAATCATTTTATGCGGACAGAAGCTCACAGGAACGCCAGAAGCACAGAGCCCTGAGCAGTCATTCTGCAGTTATTTAAGGTCCCACATAAAAGAGTAATGTCCTGTTTCAGACACTTCAGTCCAACAGCCAGACTGCAGCTTATATGCACTGTGGAACAAATGGGGAAGAGAGTGAAAAGTCCCTCCTTAGACACATGTCTTCTAGATACCAGATACAGCCGCAGAGAAGGACAGAAGCCACATTTTCCCCAGGGGAAGCCTATGCTAGGAGGTATGTGCAGTACTTATCTTTTCCTCAGTGACTTTGCCATGCCAATACCTGGAGGAGGATGTCCTCTCCCAGCTATGGGCTGCCATTGGGCTACAATCTGCAGAGGAGAAATGAGTCAATTCAGCACCCATTGGGGTTTGAGGCAAAACCCACTGGAGCCCTGGAGCAATGAGACAGAAAAGCATGAGGATCAGGGAAAAGCAGTATCAAGTATAAAGCAAGAGGCTGAGGTAGAAATTTGCTATTGTTTTGCGCTACATCTGATTAAAAAATTAAAGAAGCCTATAGGAGAATACAGAGCTACTTCTGATCAGTGTCTCTGGGGAAACAGCCATTGAGAGGGCTGGAAGTGAACAAAGATGGCTATAATACACCATGGCACCTCAGGGCCCTGGCACACGTCAGTCCCCACCACAGCCTTGGCAGCCCAAGCAAAACTGGAGTGTATCCAGGGCTACATGCCCTTCTCTCCATCCTCTGCTCCCCTGGAGAGCTACAGAGCCCAGCTGAAGATCTCAAAGTTCTTGAAACCATGAACAAAACTTCACACTGTTAGGAAGTGGTGAATTATTCTCACTCCTCCTGTTCAAAAGATGCAGGAACTTAGGCTTAAAAAACTGTCCACCTCCAAGTAAAACTCCACTACCTGAGCCCTCGCCCGGTGCCCAGCCATACTCTTTTCTGTTAATTTCATACGTTTTTTTTTTTTCCCCCCAGAGCCAACAGAAAAATATTTTATTTGTGCTAAAGTGCAAGGTTGCTTTTGCTAATATAATCCGTTTCCTTTTGCTGATAAAATAGGTAAGGTATAGTATGTTTCATGATGCAAAGGCCTGTTTAAGTAGTTCTTGGTGATGTATTAAAATACTTGACTAAGTGAAGTGCATCATGCTGTGTACATAGAAACCTCAGAGTTTCTGTACCCATATTTGCCCAGAGCATTCTTTCTTGTTGCATTTGCATAATTTGCTACTTCACATCCTTGTTTATATATTTACCAATCAGCTCAGGTGGCCAAGCAATTACAATAACAAACTTGTAATACGGAGTAAACACTGTATCATGAGGTACAAGGTATTGCCACATGGGTTCAGGCTGTGATCCAATACGCAGTAAACTCAGAAAGAAGACTTCATAGGCCTCAACAAATTTTTCACTGAATCTTTACTTGCGCTAGATTTTTTTTTGGAAGACAAATCACAGGATTAAAATTCAAGCAACATACATAGCTGGTGTAGACAAGTGACATCATTTCTCACAGGTATTGAATGTTCTACACCATCACAATTTTTGATCTTGAACCACAAAATGCCAAGTAGTTGCTGATAACATCTGCTTTTGCTCAGGTGAATGGATATTGAGGCTTGTGTTTCACTGACTTTCATGTTGTGTTAATGGAGAAAAATATGATATTTTTAAGCAGCACAAGAACTTCCTAAAGCCAAAAACTTGGCAGCAATGTGCTTTTTACAGTCATGGTGCCCTACAGTCGTCATGATTAAGCTTGGGAGTGGGAACAAGAAGTTTGGCTTTTGTGGCCTTGGAGAAGTCACTTGACCTTTTTGTAGGGAGGATTCAAATACATCTAGAGCTTTCTTGGACTTACATCCTTGGAATCATCTGTCTGCCTCAGTCCACATTTGTGGACAGAGGCTGAACAGGCAAGATGGAGGGGAGTGCCTTACATACCCCCAGTCCTCCTAAAGTAAGTGCTCAAATTCTTTGTGTCAAAAGACAGACTCCTGGGATTCCTTCTTCTTTGGCAAACGCTTTCATCCCTCGGATGTATAACTGCTGGAGCAAGGGGAGAACTTGTTTTCAGCACTGCAAACGTGTTTTCAGGCCTGTGTGTGTACTCACCCAGATTTTAGGCTGTTCTTTACTTAAACCTGGATCTCAAAAAAGCTCTTGATGTGATGGAAGCACTTCTTATTAACAGAGACCTCAAGTTAATTATCAAGGAGGTGACTAGTGGGTTTATGTGTCTACAAGTCAGTGCTAGAAAATAGATGTCCCAGATATGTCTGGGGCTTTTTTGCATAATTGCATGGGTTACTAACCTTGCTAAGCTGGGATTGCTTTAGGTGAGATTAAAGTAGCCTGGGTAGTACCGATGACTTTTTGTTTGCTCTTGTCACTCATAAATGGTACAGAGGAAGCTTTTAGCTGAGAAATCAAATGAAATGGTGCATAAGTTTTTGGTGTAGGATGCTATGGTACTGTTTTAATATTTTAGGAAAGGTTACCAAGGCAGCGGGTGGAGAAGCTGTACTGTTTAAAGAGAAAGACGATGAAAATAAAACCTGACAGTCGAGGTAACTTAATTAATGAAATAACAACAATAAATACTCTTGAACTGAGGCTAGATCAGGTATCTGAAAATTCTCCTTAAGCTGCTCTATTTTTGGTGAGTAATTACCACAGTAAGAGCAAAATGTCTCCTTTCCTGTGAGTTGGCTAAGCAGAAGAGACCCAATACTCTGGCTGAAATAGCCATTAATGGGAAAATTATGTCTTGAACCTCTGATGCTTTTGAAAAGCGAGAGAACATTTCTTTCTTGTTGACAGACTGGAAGTCAATTGAGAATTAAACACATAGAAAAAAGATTAATGTCCTGAATGTGCACATTTTGTTATGCAAGTAGACTACTGCTCTGAAGCTGGCCTCTGTTAAAATCCCTCACTTTCCTGAGGACAGGCAATTGATAGCTTGCACATCAAGTTCTGCTCTGTCCCACCCGATATCCCTCACGTCCCATGTTCTTTCTCTCTGCATCCCAACCTAAGACCAGTGCAGTCTCTCACACTCCGATCTGTTGGTCTTTCCCCTGGAACCAATATTCTTTAATTTCTTGAAAGATATAGCATCTTTCTCACATTCTCCACCTTACCTGATAATCCAGAAGACATTTTTTCAGAAGTGTGTTTTTTCTGCACCGGCCTGAAATGCCCAGGTTTCAAATAATCTTGAAAACCAAGGAGTGATTAAAACCACGGTTTGTTCCTTGACCTTTTCATTTGCTCCAGTTAATGTTTCTTCCCTCTATTTTGCCTGCAAACTCCCTGGTTGCATTCTTGCTTGCGCTGCCTTGACCTCTTTTCATCTAGCTGCTTTAAATTCCCAGGAATCTCATTCATGACCTTCCTGCAGCAGCAGAAGTACTGCTGCCAGCCTCACCAGGGAACTTCTGCTTTGCTCACCTTTCCCTAATTCGTCTGTTCCTAACCAGCTCTATATTTGATGATATGCATATACTTATTTCTACTTGATTTTCAGCCTGTTCGAGGCACTCTTTTAACTGTGGCTGCTTTTTCACCTTATTCCTCACAGCCTGTCAGGATTCATCAGACAACCACAGAAATCCACTCAGTGGAGAAATGTAAGAAAAGAGGGATCTAAGGCAGGTACTGAGAGATACTGGCAGTGGCTGAAGGAAGAAGAAGGAGCCAGAGCTCTTTCCACTCACACTCGCTTCACTGTGTGAGCTGCCCTTTTTTTGCACTCTCCTCCCTCACGGTGTGCTACACTTGGCTCTCCCCCTGTCTCCCTGGTCACATCTACAGGCTTTTCTCACAACATGCTTGAACCGTGAGGCTTATCAGGGACTACTTGAAAGCCCTGGAGACATATTTAGAGAGAAAACAAAAATTAACTACTCCATGGGTATTCACATAGCACCTGAAACGATTACCTATTGCACTTCCAGGTGAAGCTGGGGAAGGGCTGGCATTTCAAGTGCATCTGTATTCCAGATGCCTTTGCCATCCATGTCTGCCATATCCCTCCATGGTGTCTCTATCACAAGATGTGCAGAGGAAAGTCTGATTTATGTGTATGCACACTGAACTCTTGCTGAAAGTAGATCTGTGTAGGTTCTCAAATGAAGAAAGGACAAAACAAAGAAGTTGAAAAATGTATTTATAGGAAGAAAAAACCCACACCAAAACCCAACCCCCAAAAAACCCAGCCTAAAAAGTAAGAGAAAGGAAATAAAGGACAAAAATTGTGACCTCTGAGAAGGCTTGGCTGTTCAGAGCATAGGATGGAAACAGTCCTATCACTCAAGCTAGATGCTAAACAAATTTAAACATGTATCTGAATGACTGGCTACTTTAAACCTTAGCCCAGATGTTTCTATAGTTCTTTCAAGATTAAAAGAAACAGAAGTATGATGGGATAGATTATACATTGCAACTAAAAGGAGGGAATAAAGCTAGCAGCATTGTTACAGTGTTCTGATAATTAGTAAAAGATCACAAGCTTATTGTACAAGCCTGGTTCTCATCTAGGCACACAGCCCTCATATTTTTGAGATGTCCAGTCAGATCAAAAGCTTCTTTTTGGACCCAGGAAATGCGTATGAAGGGATGAGCAATGATCTGGTAGGTAAAGGGACAGGCTAGACTTTTTGCCAATATAAATACATTTACATTAATTTCTTATCAGCATAACTAGGTCATTTGAGGGTGAGGTTTTCCATATTTTTTTTTTTTTTACTAACATAAAGTCTAGGCACATTTTTCCTGGGGCAATGCAAGATTAGCTTCCTCAGTACTACAGGTTGCTGCAGTGTGTGCTTCCAGATGATATGGTGTGGTCACATTCACTTTAAACCCAGGCTGCATCTGGACTTGTCAAGGCCCTAGAAACACTGCAAAATAGATGCAGATCAACCCTCAAATGAATGTTTCTTATGATTCCCCAAACCAGTATCAGATATGTAGGTATGGCTCAGTTCCAATCAGTAGGTTTTACTGATGCATCTTTTCCAGTTTCATTATATCAGCAGAATCCTCCAGGGCACAACTGTACGGTAGTTTAAGGTGCATATATAACAAGCAAAGGCAATGCCCGCCCCAGCATTAAACTAGCTGCTCATGTTCAGCATGTTCAGTTAATGTGCTCATACTACACAAAACACAGGAGCACAGGACAGAGCTTTCTGGACTAGTGTCAGCTTTCACTCGGACAGCCACAGTGTGTCATGCAGAACCATCTAGAGATGCTAGCTTAGCTCACAAATCAGTGTGGTTTCCCCAGAGCTGTGTTAAACCTGAATCTCTAAATTCTACCTCTTTGCAGAGCTGCTAAGTTTGTGTGGAGGTGTTTGAGAATCAACTAGATGAATCCCTGAGCAACCTGATCTAATTAAGCCTGCTTTGAGCAGGGTGTTTGACTAGATGACCTCCAGAGGTCTCTGCCAACCTAAATTATTCTGAGTTGATGCTGATGCACCTATATTGCATCCAGTTCCAGTATTAGTGTCACCTTTATACTATGCTCCATAAAACACCACTAGGACTGCCCTTAGATTTAAAAAAAACCCAAAAACCAAAAAAGGTTGCGTCAGTGTATTGTGGGCTAGCTGGCTAAATGCCTTATCTAAGGGAGCCAGTGCACTTTGCGTAGTGGTCCAGGCTGTTCCCCAGACAGTTACAGCAAAGCTAACTTCATCATGTATGTCTCCCCTCCCGGTATGCAGTGCATGCGGTCTGAGTAATTCTCTGATACCCAGAGAAATGAGAAAACTTCAGGTTCTTTGTTTAAGTAAGAAAGCATGAGTATTGATCCTGTTGTGTGAAGAGAGCACCTCATTTGCCAGAGCAATGAAAGCAGCATGGTATTTCCAGATTTGGAACATACCAGCTTCTTTTCATAATGCTTCAATAAATAAGATGATTGTGGCGAAAGGACTATTAATCATTGTTTTCTCAAGTGTGGCCCAGGTCTGTGGATGGAGTGTCAGCAAGGAGCAGTTCCCTGACAAGCAAACAAGGTGACGGTGTTTAGAAACTCCCTTAGAGACACAAGTCCTTTGTTTTGTTTCTTGCTCCACAACATGACAAAGAAGAAGAATTTAGGTGGAGCTGATATAAACTAGGGAAAACATACTGTGATCTTCCTTCAGTTTGCATCCTGGGAACATGAAGGACAGGGTCCTAAAGACGATGAAGAGCATGATCCTTCTTCTCATTTTGCTGGGAGTAGTGTCTGGTAAGAACATGATTTCATTATGTTGCTAAAATTAGAACACTTGGCTGTTATACTTTCTCTTGGGAGCTTTATAATACATATTTAGGGATCAGACACGGATGGAAAAAATCAAGTAACAATTATTTTCCTACTGCAATAGATTGAGCTCTGTGGTTACAGCACTATAATGAGGAAGAAGAGAATATGACTCCTTGCTAAGACACTTTGCTGGATGAAGCACTTCAGTGTGCAATAGCCACTGCTCAGTATGACAGTGTTGGGAGTGGGAAAGGAGTTCAGTTCTCCAAGAAACAATATTTCATATTAATACTCCAGTATTCTCCTTTCTGCCTAGTGGATGAATGGAAAGTGGTGGATGTAGTTTTTCTGGATTTTAGTAAGGCTTTTGATGTTGCTTGTCACAGCATCCTTCAGGACAAGTTGTCCAACTGTGGGATGAGCAGGTACATGGTGTGCTGGGTGAAGAACTGGCTGAAGGGCAGAGCTCAAAGGGTTGTAGTGAATGGGGCTACATCTGGCTGGTGACCGGTCACCAGTGGTGTTCCTCAGGGTTCAATTCTAGGGCCAGTTCAATTTAATATATTTATCAACGATCTGGATGCAGGAGTTGAATGCACCATAAGCAAGTTTGCTGATGATACCAAACTGGGAGGTGCTGTTGACTCTCTTGAGGGATGAGAGGCCTTGCAGAAGGATCTAGATAGATTGGAGCATTGGGCTATGATTAATGGGACAAAAGTTAACAAATCCAAATGCCAGATTCTGCACCTAGGACAGAGTAACACCAGGCACAAGTATAAATTGGGAGAGCAGTGGCTGGAGAGCAGCCCTGCAGAAAGGAGTCAGGGGTGCTTGTCGACAGCAGGCTCAACAGGAGTCAGCAGCTGCCCAGCAAAAATAAAGACTTCATGGAGCTTTTGCTACAGTAATTGCTGGTGTATGAACAGCTGGCCAGGCCCTTGTGTGAGCAGTATCTGCCTCTGACTTGGCACACAGCGTGTAGGAAGTTTTACTAAACACAGCCAGATTTCTTGGCAAGTGTTTTGGACAAGCCAGCGAAGCCCACCGAAGCAACATTCAGCCCTGCCATGGTCTCATGTTGAGGTACATTGCCAGTTTAGGGATGTCCTGATTTATGTTTTCTAGACACCTTTCATGAGATAAAGTACTACAGGCCTTTGTTAAAATAACAAAACCCACAAGCAAAACAGCAGAGCAAACACAGATTTTGTGTTGGGGAGTCCAGAGGCCTGACTGAGTAGCAAGGAGCTCACATGAGACTGTTAGTTACCACAGCACACTGTGCTGTTTCAGGGTGCTTTTGGGGGCTCCACATCTCCAAGGAATGGGGGTTGCTCTTCCATGCTCAAAGCCGAAGACACAACAGCACAACATCCCAAAGTTGTTGCTAATTCCCACTACTGACGAGCCAGATGTGCATATAGCTATGCTAGAAAGAGAAAGAAGAGGGAAAATGGAGGAAAAGGGCACTGCAGATGGCGTAATTCACAAAAAAGATTTGGTTCCTTAACATCCAGGTCTGTGTGATTCAAGGTGCTTTTTGATGTGATCAGTGCACAGAGGCAGCAATTAGCACAGGGATGAAATGAAATAATAGAAATGTGTTTGGTTTCTTTGCTTCTGTATAAAGGCATATATGAAGGCAAATAATGCAGTAACAATAGTACTTTAACATCAGCCACTGTAGATGACATCAGTATAGTACTGAATTAGAGAAAAGATTGATTCTTTTGCCATTAGTACTTGATTTACTACTGTGCAATGCCACCGTTCATAAGCAAAAAGAGAATCAGGCCATTTTGTGCTTGTTAATGGCAGCTCTTGGCACAAGCTGTGTGCTCCTGCTAGCCTAAGATTCCCAGAAGTAATTTTACATTCATTTTCGTCTTGCAGGAAGAAGAACCCAGTTGCTTAAGGGCTTACCTGCAACAACCGCTGTTGAAGAGAATGCAGCAGCTGGTGTTTCAGTTTACACCTTTAATGTAACGGTTCCTCCACTGTCTTCTGAAGGTGTTGCAATACTTCCTACCATAGTAAATTCAAATCCACTTACAGAGGCTTTTGATATTGAATCAAAAGGAGATCTCGAATACAGTGTGAGTTTTACGTTTAGCTTGAGCAATGTTCTGTCATGTAGGCTGATGTTTCCTGGATTACTGAGCACTGACAGTGCACAGTGACTCATCTTTTAATCAGAGAAGAGTTGCGAATGTGGTAGTATTTGGACATACTGTAATAGATATGACAAATGAGTAGCAATAGTGATTATAATTTTTAATTGCATCTAGGCAAAAAACACCTATCACAGTAATTCCATTTATACTGTGATAGAAAAGAATGTGATTTTTGGAAAATAAGAGGTGAAGAAGGACATATAGGACTTGCTTCTGTTTTGATGATTTGTCCATAGTTTTTCATCTTAATTTATATGAAGTCACTGTGAATTTAAAGCAGCTTAGTTAACCACACGCAGGTTCTTTCTGGCCACTCTCACCTAGAACTAAAATGAATTTGACTCAATTCCAAAATAAAGTAAGCTGAGTCAGATCAGAGTCATATTTAACTTTGAATGAAGGCTGTGACACACAAGGAAGTTATCTTGAGGTAAGAAGTTATCACACTTCCACACATCTGTGATCTGTTTCTATCTATTGCGTGCTCTTGTCCTATGGCAAATGCAAAGCAATTTCTATTACTTCACACTAATTTTCATTGCTGGATAAATTAGCAATTACTAGCTCACATTTGTCACTGGCAATGAGTGTTCAGACGCATGATAACTTGCCATCCCATTGTAACTCACTTGTATGTCTGAGCCTGAACAGTGACACTGAAGAGTGTCTTTAAAAGATATGGATAGACATTGAGTAGAGACTTAAAAAGTTAATTTGAATACATTTTTCTGGGTGTTTCCAAGGAAGTTCAGGTTTTCACAGAACTGGCTCTTTTCTCATTCTCTTTGCTGCTTTTTCTGGGAGAAAATTTGGGGAAGGTAAGACTGATGCCAGACAGTTGCGGCTCATCTGCCTGGGGGAGCTGCTCATGTTCCCATGCTCCCACCTTCCGGCAGACTACAGAGCTCAGTTGTGCCAGTTCTGCTGGTTCTTCAGCTGCTCCCCAGCCAGGTGAGTGAAATGGTCAAAAAAACTCTCAAAAAAGTGCTCTTTCACCTGCAAAACATGGGATGTGGCTGCACAAAATGGCTCAGCTGAGGGGATGTAACGGACAGATAGAAATGGATATGTCCCTTAAGCTGGCTTTCCTGACAGAATTCATAATGTGGGACTCCCTTCCTAGGCTGTATTTTGGCATTTTGAATTAAAGCTATCTCTTCTACTGCAATACATAACCCTTTTTTATACCTGCTTGTTCCTGTCCCATGCCATCTCTATACTGTGCAGCACAAGCCTTTTATGTTGCTGCTTGTTGAGTGGGACTGAGAAATTAATCTGGAGGAAAAAGTCTCTTCCTTGATTTTTTTCATGGCAGGGATGATGGAGAAATTCTTGTTCTAGCACGGTGCAGAGAGTGACACAAGAATAAAAGTGAATGGCCAAGAAAGGTACAGGCTGGAGACTGGTTCTTCGAAAGTGTCAGTTTATATCGATTTCATGCCACAGCCCCATTACCAGAATGGTCTGTGAGGACTTAGTATGTCTTGCTTGAACTGTAGCTGTTTTCAGGGTTTCCCAACTCACTTAAGGGACTAGAATAAAGAGGTTGGGCCAGTGAATATCAGTCATGAGAAAATCATAAAGAAAGCTACATATGAATCTGGAAACTAGCAGCTGAGCGAACATACACAACTCATACGGCAAAGATAAATACTCATGAGTGTCCTCAGTTAATTTATTTGATGAGCTTTGCTACTTTTAATTATTTATGCTATGTTGTAGCGGATTGGTACAGTATTGTGCAAAAGTAATGTGATCCAAGATGAGATACCTCAGTTACCTACTGCCATTAAATGTTTGATAAGATATAGAAAAAGGCAGTATTTCATATATGAATTATGGGGTTTGCAGATTAGCTAAGTACCTGTTAGCACAGGCTTTTCTGTATTTCTGAAGTACATTTACTCCTGTTGCAGCAAGCCTAGGCAATATCACATTTCTTGATATGTTTTGGGATTTCTGAGAAAGTCAGTTGCTGAGATCTGAGCCCTGCCCATACCTCCTCACTTTACTCTTGTTAGAAGAGTCCCATGATGTGCTGAATGCATGAAAACGTACTGCTGCCCAAAGCTGCCTTGAGGCTGTTAGTGATGCTCCCTCTGCATCCTGGGGATGGAGCAGGAAGCAGTGAGATTCTCAGATGGAATGAGGGGTAGACAGCTACAGGGTGACTCTAGGTCCCCGTTCACAAAGTCTGGGGTTGCTTCAAGTGTGTGCACTGCTGCTTTCATCAGTAAGCATTGCTCCTGCCTGGAGGAGAGGTGAACTGTGGCTCACAGCCTATGCCAGTGGCAAGCTGTCCTCAAAAGCAACCTAGAAAGAGACCATGTAGATTCACATCTTCACTGGCAAGGTCTCTAAAAAGGAGGGTGGAAGATGTGTATTTAGGCAGTCTGCCTGTAGTTACAACACCAATGAAAATATTTGGCTGTGAACTGGAGGGGTAATCCCCAGAGCACATAATTTCTGCTTAGAATTGGACAGTTTCTCATTCTGAATCCAATGCATCTGTTTACTGTATTTAGATCTCCAGCAAACATTCATTTTGGAGAGCAACCTTCCTATTAGTGTTACAAGCTATTGTAGGATGTTTTTTCTGAGTCAGAATCACTTTTATGGGAAACTTCTATTTGCACAGTATAGGAGAGGAGGAGACCATCAGGACACAGTTGTTTTCTCCTGCAGTATTATAACAAAGAGATCCACAAGGTTCCAGAGAGCAGCTCTTTCACACACCAGAAGGCATAAAACGTTTGTGCCCCTGTTCACTCTCATCCAACTGTCTTTGTTAATTGGCTCTATTTTGGCTTCTGTCTTCTAATTGTGCTGCCATCACTTTTGCATTTGTCCTCTGGCCATGGCATCTCATCTAAAATTAAGGATGTGTTTTCATTCTGCATCCTCTCTAGGCTCCTCTACTGTGCAGTAGTATGACTACACTGACATGCTCCTTGTCACACACACTTGTGAGCCCCAATTCTTCTCCTTCTCCAGTTCCACAGCACTGCTGCTACTGGTAATCAAGCTTCAGAGTTTTTTAGCTACACAACAAGTTTGTCACCTTTTCCTTTCTTTTCCAAGAAAGGAAAGTTTCTTTATTAGTTTCGGCAGTGAATATTGTGACATACCACTTTCAGCATCCTGCTGTTGCTCTGGACTTATCCTAAATCCAAAATTAATGTATTCAATGTTTTTTGATGGAATGTCAGTCTTGTGCTTGTACATTTTCTATATTAAGAGGTGATGTACAGAGCTGGAAGTCTTTAAAAAAAAACAAAACCAAAGTAAACTTTTGCCTTACCAATCTTACAAAACTTAAGGCCTATGTTATTTTTTAATTAGCTCAACATTTTCACCAAACAGCTCTGGTCCCTCTCACATACAGTGTGCTTGTGCAGCTCCCCCCTTTCTTTGGTTTCCTGCAAGTCTCATCCCAGATACAGCTTATACAAGAAAAGGCCTGGTACCTGCTAGACTATACAGTCTCCTGCCCCCCCCACTCCTTATTGCAAGTAAAAGGTCTTCCCCCTCAAGCTCCTGACTCACGTAAATAATGAAGCTGCCCTTGTGTCCTGCAGGGCTTCCTCCTAGTTTTCAGTCTCATCATACCTTGACTGCTCCTGGATCTTGGTCAGGAAAGGTGAGGACTTGGCACAAACAAGTACCTGCAAGATGTAGTCCTGGCCTTGAAGGCAAAGCATTGCCTGTGAGGCAGAACAGCTCCTTCCAGGCTTTCTCCTCCTCTAACTGTCCCTCACACAAGAGGTCCATGAGTCACAACATTTTGGTCTTTCCACTCTGTTTTTCTCACATTTCTGCCACTGACAAGAAATGTGCCAGCAAGTAGATGATCTAAAATACTCACTGCTTACTGATGGAAAGTGTCCCTTTACTTGTATTCACTTGCATAGACTGTATCTCTTGCATCATGTGCTAATAATTTTTTCTTTTCAGGTTGTTACCACTGGAAACCCTGTCCTAGATTATGAAACTATGCCAAAGAGCTTTGATTTACAGATTTTTGTTGAAGATACAACTGGGAGAACTGACCTTAACATACTGACTGTCCAAGTAATAGATAAAAATGAACGTCCTGTATTTCGAGGAAACATGGCAATTCAAAGTAAGATAATGGCTGTATTTGAAAAGGACAATACTTGAAAAGATGACATCAGATCAAAAAACCCCTGTAGCTGCATACAGTGCCTGTAGCTAAAGTGGTCTAAGCATTTTCCTTTAGGAAAACAAGGGAGGAACATGATGCGGTCTTTGTCAGAGCTTTATTCTACACAAATATTTGGTATGCTTCATCTCTGGAAATGCCCTTTTCGTTTTCTTGAAGCTTTGACCAAAAATAATTTAACTGTTTTGAAGCACCTGAAGAATTAAAAGAAAATGAAAAAGGTTTTTATACCAATAAATATATATGGATTTTTTTTGATGAGATGAATACCTACCTAGAGGTATGTATTAGAAACCTGAAGTTTGGTGGGGATATAACTGTTGAGTATGGGTATATGTTTCAGTGATTTGTTGAAACCTGGACTGATTTGGAGGAGCAAGATAAATTTAAATAAGTGTATATTGTGCACATGCAAGAATTTCTGAGGGAAAATGATAAAAACATTTCTCTGCCAATGTTTTACACCTATATATTGCATTTGCACCTCCATATGAGAACTTAAGTGGAAAATCTGTTTGAAGAGTAAGATCTCAGAGATTGCGATCTATGGTGGTGCAAATGGAAAGAAGCAGAGTTCTGTCTCCTCTGTGGGGCAGATGCTGTTAATCATGTTTACTTTCAGACCACAGGCAAAGGTACAACAGGGAGGAGTATGCAATAGCCTTAGGAATGAGGCTGGGGTGTCCGGACCCTGGCTGTCATCAGCACAGGCTTTGCATGCCATGCAGTACCTAATACGAGCAACAACGCCATCAATAAAAAGGACAGGAAATAATCGTCTTACTCTCTGAGCAATCTTATCTTGTTTATCATTTACTAATGAGAGGAACCTGGCAAAATTGTACCACGAGGCTGACAGAGTATAGCGATGTATTTATTGTATGTTCACACACAGACAGAACAGTTCAGGTAGTGAGTAAAAATATGCTCTTATTATTTCATGAGGTACTGAGAGCCTGCTTGAAGTCTTGATATTCTAACAGCACTGTACGGAAGAGCATTCAATAATTCAATATTAAATTTTTTTTTTCTATCTGAAAATAGCAAACTGTGATCTGTTCATGGTAGGTATTCAGAGCTGGCTGCTGACCCCCCCAGATCTGGACTAGCAGCAGCGCTACATAGGCTGTGACTTGCAGCCCTTGGGGCGGTCAGCGGTGCAGCGTGTCTGCAGCCTCGACTTCTGCCTGCTGCAGAGGACAGGGATTGTCTGCTGGGACGGGTCCAGCCCAGGCCCGCTCAAATGCAGCCCGCTTCACTAATGCCTCCGAAGCACACTGACTTTCCTGCTTCCATACAATACTTAGTTTGTAAAGCAAATTAGCTTCCCCTAGGGAAGAGGCTGTGTCATCTTCTCAGTATAGCTGGTGTCTTGCATATCATGGGTGCTGCTGGAATCTAATAATAATTAAATGTGACACATCAGGGGATCAGCACAGCATGAAATACACTCTACGTGGGAGCTTGTTACAAATAAGTGCATCAGCTTAACTCTCAGCTAGAGCTGCCATAAATTGGTGAGCACAGATGTCTGATCTGTCTAACTGTGTGGCTTTAGTTAACAGTACCAGCTACAATTAGACACTAATTGTGCATTCGCTGGTTATGAAAAAGCATCTCCCTCTCATTAAACTTTGTATTCATATTGTTGTCCTCTGGGAACAACTCATTATGCTGCTCTGGGATTCCCACTGCTCTGATGAGAAACAGCAGTCAGCAGGGGTCACAGTGGAAATTAATAGTCCAGAAACAGCAGGTCCAGCAGACACAAAAGGGCATAAAGCAAATAATGTGATCTAAAGACCTGTTGTTCTGTTAATCGCGATACTCAAGGAGAGCTCAGCCTCTTGCCAGTGGCCCAGTATGGGATGGCCCAGCTGTGAGAATTCCTGATATGGAAAGCAGTACACCTTGCGCTGAATTAGCACACTTAATAAGGCAAAAATTCAAGTCAGCGCAGACCATCCACTTTGCAGGTGTACAGAAAAAGCAGAAATTAAGAGGAAAGTCTCTGAGCTCCCTTGACAGGGAACAGGGGGTGGAGAGGGAGGGGATGGGCGATGAGGACCTAGCACAGGGCTGTGTTCTCCCCATCTGCATAGTAAAGAAAGACCCAGGTGTAGCCCAAATGCATCATTTTACTCCATATCCTGTGAGCAGCTCAAGATAGGCCATATGTAAAGATCAGTCTTTCTCCCGAAGGCACAATTCATACTGCAACTTACTGTGATGTTTGCCTGTTTACAGATATGCAATTGGTTTCTTTTTATTTTTGAGTATTTGCGCTCTTTCCTGGGATGATTTTGGAATTACACTTGTGAAGTGAGAAGATGCAGCAGGCAGTAATAGGTCTGGACATCTTCAGTGTATTAGCATGTTTGCTGTTGTGTCCTTTAGTCTTACCCAATTAACACTGAGTGCACTTATATCCATGCAGCTGTAACAATCTATGTCTTAGAAGGAACACGTCCGGAATGCATTTACCAAGTTGATGCAGCTGATCCCGAAAATGCTGAACTCAAAGTAAGTTGTATTAAAGAAAAAAAACCAGAGATGATATAATCCACTGTATCTGAAATGCTATTTGCCAGCATCTTTCAACAACTTCCCTCCTTATCAGGAACACAGGAAAAGGTTTAGTCAGGAAAAAAGAAGCGTTTTCAATAATAAACTAAGAAAACCCAGCCTCAATGTTTGGACACAAATTGTATTTTGAGTTCTCAGCCCTCCAAAATTAAGGGATATTGAAGGCAGAGTTTGGTTCAGTTAATCAGAGATACAGTAGAAACTGCGTCCCTTTTTTGAAAAAAAAAAAAAAAAAAAAAAAAAAGGCTTGCAAAACATTTCTAAAAAAACGTTACTAAAAGTAAATTAATTTTTTAACCTTCTGTATCATAATGTAAATTCTTTTAAATGAGACAGTAAGGAAATTACTTAAAAGGCAACTGAATCTCAGCTTTTGACAATCCCAGGGCAAACTCTGACCCCTCAGTTAAGAAAATGTGTTAGCTGATCTGATACTCTTGGTATCAACAAAAATTTCTGGAAAGTGATGTTTGTTTGCAGACAGGGGAAAAGTAACTGCACTTACCTAAGAATTGTGTTGTAGCTTTGCCTCATTGGCTTTGGCTTTATAAAAGACAGCATGTTCAAGAACTGAACCTGAAGATGCTACTTCAATGTGTGGCATTATTCAAGAGAGCAATTAGCTTGAAGTCTGTCCTCAGGCTTTGCCCAGTCAAACCACCAAACCTGAGCTGGTGAAGAGGAAAGCAGAGACCTGGGGGTGTAGCTCTGCTTTGTTTCTGAAAGCAACAGCGGTGAGTTCCACACACCTTCTCACCCCTGACGAAGCTCAGGCATAATAAGCAGCTGCAAATATAGAAATGCTGGGCAAAGGGTAAAATAATAATCCAGAGAGGGAATTTAGAAAGATCAACTGGCAAAAAATTATTAAAAGAATTGTGATCACCTAGCTGCTTTTTTAAAAGCAATTTCAATTAAATCTATCACTGCAGGAGGCAAGTTGTTTCACTCATCTCTCTCTACCTCCTGTTTTTTTTCCAAAAGGTAACACTAGACCAGTTGCCTCCCCTGCACAGATCTGCACTGTGGGTTTTGCAAATTACTGGTACAGTGCATGACCCTCTGATGCTGTATACTTCAGACTTTATGGATATTATTAGCACCTGTACCTGCAAAAGCAAAGGAAATGTCCTTGAGGTCTTACTGGTGATGGCCTGGCAAAGGCATATGGACGATAGCAGGGAGGACATGGTGGGTGTGTGGTAGCTACCCCACAGCCGTGAGGATCAGGGTGCTGCCTTTCTCCCTACTGTGTAGAGTGTCGGGGTGTTCAGCTCCCTCCCACACCTGTGCACCAGTGTGGTACCCGCTTGTGTTGTGCAATGCACAAAGTGGCTGCTGCTACGTGCCACCGCTGAGCAGCCGCGTTAACACCGGGCTGTTGTGAACACCCTTCAGCCTCACACCCTCATGTACTCCATGAAAGTCTACCCTCACCTCCTTGCCCTCTCCCATTATCTGGACCCTCACATTTCATTGCCTCCTCCACAGGTCTTATGCCCCCCAAATCCAGCCTTACCCCTTCTTCTCTCTCTTCTCCTTCGTGCATGTACTCCGCTGCCACTCCAAAGCTGATTTTTGCCTGCTGTGCTGTGGCTCTGCTGGCTGGCCTCTACGTTACATTCTCATTGCAGACCTGGAGTTCACAGAGATAGAGGATAGTGTGGGCTTTAATGTAGTTCAGTGCCTGTGACTCTCCACTGGCTGGCAAGCAAGGCACGTACAACCAAGTTTGAGCTGCTTCAGCTCAGATGATCAGGGCTTGTGCTGGCATCTGTATATCAGCATTATGCAAAGTCTGAGGTAAATGCTGTACTATAACTTGGCCCGTTCTACAAGGCAAGGAATGAATGGAGGGATGTTTAAAGATACAAAGACTAATTTCTTGCTCTCTTCGTTTCAGTATTCACTGCTCCCTGAACATGTGCCGTTCTTGGTCCTGGAAAGCGGAGCCATTTTTTCCACAAAAGAATTTGATTATGAGAAAGATCCATGTTGGTGAGAATGTCTTTTATTCACATGGTCTGTTAGCTTGCAGTAGGTAGGGAAATGATTTCCTACATAGCCACAGAATGATTCTTGTTTTGTTTTCTTATTTAACAGTTACTTTTTAAATATAACAGTGACAGATCCAGATGGACTCAACTCAACTAAAACACTGAATATAAATATAATTAACATCAATGATGAAAGACCTTACTTTACCACGTGAGTGAAAAACTTCCGTTGTACTCAAAATGTAGATGTTTTCCCAGCTTTACTGCTTTGGCACCAATGGGAAGGTGTAACGTAAGGGCAAGTAAATATAACAACAAAATACTACTGAAAACGGTATTTTCATTTTGTTATGATTCCTGTTCTTTTACTGGAAAGCTTTGCCCTCATTTCCCTCTTTTATTCTTATTTATATTCTTAATAGTTCCAAATTTTCCAGGCTATGCCTTCATGCTAAGAGCAGCCAAACAAGCTTGTTGTACTTGTTAGCATTTAGAGAGGTTAAAGCTATGCAAAGACCTTTGGACAAGTTCAGACAGGGAGATGAATTTTACCCTATGTGAACACAATCATATAGACTTTACCCTTCATACAGATGTGCATTTCACCATAATGATGTTTATTCATGCAGAAATGTCTAGACATAAAAAGGTCTTACTTTTGATCTGTCTTCCTCTTCTTCCCAGACACTTACACTTGTAAACAATCCTGGTGATCTTTGAAACATTGCCATCTCTTACTGTGTCATAAGCAGGAAATTGTGTCATAACACACAAATTGAAAATGGTTTTTGAAGACTAATGGAGTTTTAGTTGGAATCAGGAATATTGTTGAAAATTTGGAAAAATGGGAAAGAATATACATGTGCCACCAGCAGGCTGTTTTGCAGAAAGCATGATGGATGATTGTTTCTGAAGCAGGAGCTTGACAATTATTACAGTTAATCTGATTCTGTTGTTGATTTATCTTTGTCACTTGCATGAGACACCGATTGGATTCAAGTCACTCTCTTTATGTCTCCTGATCCTGAGGCTCCACAAGGTCCCTGCTGAGAATATTTATGGTGGCTGCTCTCCTGCTGTCTGTGCAAAGGAGAAGACAGTGTAGCACCTGGGCCATGCCAAGAGGTTTCCAGCCACTTGTTTGGAGCAATCTTCTGGGTGCTCTGTGGAGCCAGAGCAATGCATGGCTCCTGAGCTGAGGCCCAGGATCTGGACCTTGTTGGGTAAGGGGGTGGAGAATCTGAAGAAACAGAAGAATGAAATGTTAGAAACAGACGTGGATTTTTTGTTCCTACTTATTTAATACTTGAACCTTATGTCTGCAGTAAACAATAAAGTAACAGCTCACTCCACGTTACTGTACTGCTACAAGCTGGAGGAATCCTCTTCCCAGTGCCAACATTTGCACATTGTGTTCTAGACTGATCATTTCCTCCAATTGTTGCCATTTCTGTTTATTTATCCTTATGTCTGGAATGCTAAAGGAACTCTTGTAATTATTTATCTACTTGTTCAAATTAGTGAAAGCTGCAGTGACTTGAGCACCCATAACACCTAAGGTCTAAGATTCAGTTCTCATAGGGCACAAATAAGGCCTAGTATTTGTTTGAATCTTCTCCCTTTTAGCTTGACACTACAGACCAAAAAGAGCAGCTCAGTTTGTAATGAACTTTAGATTAAATCACTCTTCATGATCTGTCCTCAGTATGCACATGTATGGCCTCTCCCCTGCTAAAATGTGAGCTGCATGCTGGGGCTATGTACTTTCTGACACTGTAATAATTAGAGTGGGGATGGGAGCTGGGGAAACTTCATGAGTTAGCAAATCTTCTTTATTTTCTCCTGATCAAAGCTGTCAAGAACAGAGTTTCAAAGGATCTTTTTAATTGTTCCCATAGTATATGCAAGCACATCTGTTTTTGGTGTTCGCAACACTACATTGGCATTCAGCCTTTTGAAATTCTGGCTGTTAAAATCAATGGAAAACTTGTGGAGTCAGGAAAACAAAGGAGAAGACAAGAAAACAAACATATGCTTCCTCTGCAATTACATTGCAGTGTCTAAAAGGTCTGCTTGAACCATCCTGTAAAAAGCCACTGGCAGGTGGCAGACAGATGGACAACAGGACACAGCCCAGACGTAGCTGTGTCGGAAGTGGTCCCCAACTCTTCCCCAGCTGTACTAGTACTCAGTGCTACGGGGATGTGCTCAATAACATCCTGCTTCTTCCCGAGAAACATGGTGGGGACAGGACAGCGGCCTGTGCAGGGTGCAGGAGGGCTAGTAGAACTGTGAAAGTGGAGCTGTGGTGAGTTTGCTGTCCACAGAGAGGTCGGAGCTGTGGTCCCTGTGGGCATAGAGAGTTCCCTACTTCGAGCCAAAACCAGTTAGAGCTGTCCCTCCCATATTCCCCAGTGATCAGAGATGCATTTTGGGGTGGCATTTTTGGTAGCAGTGAAGGAGATCTGTTGGTGTTTGTTTTGTTTCTGAGTGACTCTGGAAGCAACAGGAAAACAAGGAAGGAAGAGATCAAGTGCCAAGAGTGAGATATAAAATTAATAAATACACTGATTCCGCAGCCTTCACAAACTCCTTGTTTACTTCTGGCTGTAAGTTAGGTGTTTTTACTGGGAAAACCATATGTGATTTCTCTCCTGTATGCTTTCCTCTTTCCATGTGAAATGACTAAACAATCATAGATACTGTGTCTTCTTAACCGTTCTTAAAATTGGAATACCTGGACGCATGAGATCTGTTCTGTCTCTGCTCCAGTTCCCAAGTGCTCCATGATGTTGGTTTTCAGAGGACAGTGAAGGGCTCGTGCTTTCCTATACTGTGAACCATAGACGAGTCAATTAGCTAAGTGGTGGCATAGGAAGTTTAAAATGTGCAAAAATGATTCAGTCTGGAAACATCCTCCTAATGCTTTTCTGAACTCTTGAGCACCTTCAACTCCCTTTGATATCTAGAAGCAGATGTTTGTGTGTTTGTGTGTGTTTCAGTTCTATAAATCAGCCTTCATAAATTCCGTGCACAATTTTTGTGTGCTTGCCTATGCCTGCTTTTTCATGTGGTTCAAGTACCACAATTGCATACCTGACTACCCATGTAAACATGCAACTGCAACCATTATAAGCAATCCTGCACAATTGCTGGCCAGACTATATCTGACCTATAAAACTCACTTAATTCATGGGAAGTTTGGGAGCACTGGCATACCAAACAGCAGCAGCAAAGATCCATTTTCTCTATGTAAAATGAATTAGACAGACAGATATTGCTGTGAGATTGGAGCATGTTCAACTGGTGGGGATCCACAGGAGTGCTCCTCCCTACTTCCACCTACTGCAGGGGCAACTCAGCTTTTTAGTAATACTGTTGTGCCTCAAAAACCTCCAGCATTCATTCCAAAAGATGATTAATTACATTACTGCTTCTATTTTTGTTTTTCTCTTGCAAAATGTAGGAATTAAAGCAAGTGGCTTTACAAGCTGGTGGCTCTGCAAGGAGATGGACTGCATGACTTAACAGCCATCTTCAGCTTCCGTGATTCTGTGAAAGTCAAATTGTTTTTACTGTGAAAAAATTGCAGGGGAAAGGCACTTATTTGTGTGGCTATGTCATGCTTTTTGACCACATACCAGTTCAGCTACTGCTACACGTCCAGCTGACAGAACCAGTGACTGGGATATTTACCCTGACATGCAAACAGCCACCTCTGAGCCCAGTGTGGCCATGGCTCTGCTGCTACAATTGGCTGCTCAGCTAAGTCCGTAATCAGCTTCCCTTGCAAACACAGATGTATGCTTTGCTGAATTTTGTTTTATCTTGTAGAAAACAAAGAATCTACAGGATTCCAGAGGAGCAAAGCCCAGGCACTGTTGTTGCCAATCTAACAGCTAAAGATCCTGATGATGAAGACTCTCCCAGCAGACTTTTCTACAGCATCCAGTCTTCTAACAGATATTTCTCCATAAATCCATGTAAGACAAATAAAAATGTGCTTTCTGACACCCAAAGAAAGAGTGACTACTTTGGAGAAAATGTTTTTGCCTTAGTTTTAAATTGATTTACTTTATTCTGTGGCTACTCCTAGAAATAAGAAATGCTCAGTATGTTATTAGGGTTAAATTCTTTGGTCAGCTGACCAAGATTCAGTAAGATATCTTGAAGAAAGTAGACCAAAGGTGACTTCTTGACAAATATTGACTTACGGCTGGAGGATGACGGTCCCTTGGGTGGAAGTAAGATTAGCTGCCTTCTTTTTAATGTCTGAGGACTGCAGTGACCCTTCTGGGGCTCTTGAAACAGCTGCACATAGTTAGACATTAATGTCTTCTCTCCCACCTGAAATCTGCTGTGGCATTGAGGTGCACAGCAAATCTGCACCTCAGCTTCATTGCTCAATTCATGACTTTCCTCAGGCAAGGCCATCCAAAAGAGTCCTTTCTCTCATGCTGGTCCTATCTCCTCATGCTCTCTGGTGTTCATACACCAGTGCCTGAGTTTTTTGCTCCAGGGCTGGCATTCAGTGACTGCTTTGCTCCTCTTCTGCTATTGCTTTAGAACTGCTTTTCTCAGCTGTAAGAGATGCCACACAACACCATGCTGTGGGGGATCAGGATGATCCTTAAATGTTTTGGATTCCATATGCTCTTTGGCCAGGCATTGCCACTCTCCCCCTCAATTACACTCCAAAAGGCAGAGGATATATAGACAGTTCCTTACCTCCTTTGTGCTCTGGGAATAGTGCTGTGCCATAAAACCCTTCTCTTTTTGAACAGAGACTAACAGAAGTGAAGAAAAAAATTTAAGTGGCTGACCAGAGCACTTGGCACAATCTGTCACAGCTAAGAGCAGCTCTGTTGATGTGCGAGTAGATTTAGAGGTGCTGAAGGATGCTTGAACGATAACAGTAGAAAGTGAAGCGGTCTTACTAGCTAGAGAGCAAGGACAACACAGGCATTAGCAGCTTATTGTCCTTGATGCTCTGTGAGTGCACTTGACTGACTTGCACTAGCTCTTTGAGAGCGTAAGGGGAATCTAACTGCTTTCCAAACCCTCTGCTGAGGCCACCTGTGGTATATTTTTGAGCAATGGGTATCTATCCATTAAAGACTTAGACAGGACTCTCAGAGCCATTTTGTATCATTTTAAAAAATAACTAAACCCGCCATGATTTGCACAAAACAGAATATTTTTTATTCTGCTACCTGTCTGCTGAGCTACCCTGTCCTCTTGCATGTACACAATGAGTGTTCTTACTTCCTTCCATGGTGAGCGTCTAACTTCTGGCTGCTTTCTGCCCAGCGACTGGAGTGCTGCAAGTGACTGGGAGAATCAACAGAGATGCCCATCCACTGCGGCTCCATCCTAACATTTCAGTGATACTCCAGGTGGAGGACAGTCCCAGCGGCGGTCATGCCAGTGAAATGGAGATCACAATCATTATTGACGATATCAATGACAACCCACCAGAATGCAATCCTTCTACCTTCAGGTACTGAAGCTCTTCATTGCCTTAGTGCTGCCTTGTTGCCCCAGACCAGTATGCAGTCTCAGGCGCATCAGTTAGGGTCCCCACACCTACAGCTAGAGGTTCAAATGGACGTTTATCTTTAGCCTTTAAAGGTTAGTGTTCACTGTAAGTGTCTTAGGGCACAACACTCAATTTCCTGACACGTTCAAACTGGAAATTTGGACTAAAAATATCTGTGTACAGTCAGATACTTTATTTATCTTTCTTTCAGATACCTAAACCCTGTGTTTATAGAGCTACCATAGAGTTGCCATGTGTTAGAGAGTTGCTTTTCTGACCCATACAGATCCAGGCTCCTCCTTTCTTACTTTATGCTAAACTGTGGGGAATCATTCACCAGAGAAAGCTTGCCAGTCAGTTCTGGAGTTTTATTTTAAACTTCCTGATCTTCTTTTCTAAATCTCTCCCTGGTGACCTGCATGGTTTTTGTCTGATGAAATTTGTAAGGTCTTCAGAAGCCAGATCACCTCTTGTTATACATGTCCTCTGTGCATAGTAACTTAGTCGTGGCATTTGCTATAGCTATGAATGCTCTGAGGCCTTTGTGACAATCAGGTAGTTTATATTTGCAGATGAGGATATAAAATTAACTACATTTTTACAGATGAAGTGTGTCATAGAAAGACTGAAGTTAAAATTGTCCATCTGAAGTGTTTGATGTGCCTGGGCTCTATCTTTCAGGCTACACCACATTGAATAGTGCAGTTCTTCAGGTGCACTTATGGTAGTTTGATGTCCTGCAGATAAAAATCCAGCATCTCAGGCCAAGAACCTATGCAATAAGGAATTCCCAGTTAGTGGGTATCTATCTATTTAAATTGCTTGCTTACTATCTAATAGAAATGTCTTGAATTTAAATCACATACTTTTAGGTACTGGCAGGAAGATAATCCAATTCTTCAGAGCACTGCTTAGTTACAACATCCATGACAATAACACAACAGTCTCTTGTTATCTAGTGAGCTTAAATTTTGATCAGAAGGAGACAAAAGTCTTCAGGGAAAAAATGCGATCAAATAAAGAACTAGTTTTATAGGGATTGTACAAGGGAACAAGCGCTTAATGGTGTTTCAGTTGGTTCTTCATTTTTTTGTATTTAGTTCTCTTGATAAAAAAAAAAAAGTACATCAACACCCTTTGCGCCCAGTTCCATCATGTGTATCACAGGAACCCTCACTATCAACAGCAGGGTCAGAAATCCCAGTTTCACAAAACAGCAGAATGGTCCAGCTATTAGTTAAGGAGAAAAGAACGAGTTTCTCATCAGGAAAACATTATAACATACTGAAGAAATGAGTGTTGTAAAATACAAATTATTAATTGAACTAATCTTGAACATTAAGATCTTGTGGCAGCTTCTGAAGTTTAGCTGAGTTCCAGGTTTATGGTTTGGATCTGGCTAAATATTTATGTCCTGTCCACTGTACAGGGCTGTTGTCCACCACCACGTATGGATCACATTCTGGGTTGCTTCATCAGCTGTTGCCTATTTAGATGTAGGATTTCACTTAGAAAATAAATGGAAGTCAATGTTTTGGCATGTAATATATGAAGAGTTCAAGAGGAAAAACATAAGTTGCTCTGATGGGAAATGTGTTTGTTTTAAACAGGAAAGAGGCAAATGAAAATATGAGTGCTGGGACATTTCTTCTTGATCTTAGAAATTACTGTAAAGATATTGATGTTGATCCATCAAACAATCAATTTAGTTTCACTGGATTATCTGGTTTTGGAAGCAATAACTTCGCTCTGGAGTCCTGTGCCTGGAAGACTTGTGGTCAGTAGTTTGTGGCTTTACGTTACATTGTACCATTTCAGAAGTCAACTTATGAAACATTATGTTATTTGAATTCATTGTCTGTAAAAGAAAAAAGAATTACTGTAATTCATGTCACAGTGGGTATGATGTGAAGAATGACTGTCTTGACTGGATGTGAACTACATACCATTTGATAGGATGCTTTCTATGGATTCTACAGAACTTGGTGAACAGAGAACTGTTTTCTCCAGTTTTAAATAAATGTGTTAGATACGATTGAAAAAAAAATATCCTTTTCTAGGGAGTGTGAAGCACCAACTTTGATATGGATAAACAGAGGAATTTGATGCCATTTCATACCCATTTATTCATGACAGACTGTGGAAGATCCTTGCTATTCAGCATGAAGAATTGAAATACTTGAGAAATCCCACACTCAGTAACTACTTCCCAGCTTCCTTGGTCAGAATTGTAAAACCACTTTCAGTGGTAAATTTTCACAAAAGTGTGGTGGGATTTGCACTTGTGTGATTTTGCATATCAAAGTATGGGTTCCTTATGCTGATAGCTGCTGGCATATTTGCGTTGGCCACAACCCCCACCAGTTGCTGGATGCGTGCAATGGTGGTTGTTTTGTTACTTTAAAAATAACTGTGGACAACTACAGAAAAAGGGAAACATAACAAAAAATAGGCATTCTGTCTAAAAGGTGAGTGCTACAAGAGCAGTAAAATGATTTTGTATGGCTTACTTTAATTTTTGATCTGAGGTATAGATGTCAATGAGCACTGTCTTTAGCTGCTTCATCTGCCAACATAAAAAGCATTTTCATTGCTGCACAGGATATGATTGTTGTCAGCCCTTTGATCACTTTGTATGTAGAATGAAACAGAATATCTGAAGTGTCCTGTTCCTCCAGGAATTTTCTGGTAGACAATGAACAGTAGATGTCTGTGCTTTAGTCCTGCTGCCCCAAAGTTTATGAGGCTCCTACAGAAAGACAGAGAGTTCAGGAGATTAGGATTTAAGTCGGCATGAGCCACCATTTAGTAACAACTTGGTTCCTAGATAAACACTCATGGCTGAACCTGATACCCTTAATACATGTCTGCAGGCGTGAGCTCAAGGAGTAGCTATTACTATTTAGCAATAGCAGATTCTTGTTGAGCCAACAAAGGGCAGAGTAAATAGCCAACTTATTACATGAGCTTTGAATTAACCAGGTAAAAGGCCAAGACCTCATGATCCAAATGATAAAACTTCCTGCACTTAAGGACAAGAAGTTTTGTTGGCAGAAGGAAAGCGTTTTGAATTTCCAAGAGACACCAGAGTGTGAACATGCAAAAAAAGCCTGGAATTCAATCCTGTAATTGATTAGTAGCCTATATTACTCCTACAGGACAATTCTATATATCCAAGGGGGAGACCACACTTAGAGAATGCTGAAAAAAGTAATTGACATCATGTGTATTGTGACTTTATGTAAGGAAGTATACATACAACTGTGTTTCTTTTTAATTTAGATGAATGAAAGTATTGATTTAGAAAATCCAGCTCATCTAGGAGTTGAAGTTTATTCTTTGACTGTCAGGGTGCAAGATATTGCCTGTCCTAACTACTCAAGCAAGTATCCCTTTTACACTTCTTTTGATATTTTCCTGCACTGTAACAGCATGGAGAGAGGAATACCATATGTATTTTGAATATATGCATGAGAAAATTTCACATCCATACTTAACTATGATTTAATCTTCTGTTATATTTCCAGATATCATCTACATTTACATCAGGATAAAGCCAGTGAATGAATTTTTTCCAGTCTTCAGTAATTTATCATATGAATTTAATGTTCCAGAAATTACTAAAGGTACAGTAAGTAGCACCTACATGATAGAAATAATGTTGTCATCTTGGTAAGTACCTTTTTGCTCCAAATGTATTTTCATATATTTGAATGTGGAGAATGGCTCAAAATTCCAGTTCAACCAGGGTCTCACCATACAACCACCTACTACCCTTAAATAGACAAAATTGGCAACAACTTCAATTGCACAGATGGAAACTGAGACACAGACAAATTCAGCAATTGCACAAGAAGTCTGTGACAGAGCCAGGCACTGAACTCAGATGTCTTGTTTTAGACCGTCTTTCTGCTTTCGCTAAATTATAGCCTTTTGGAGGGACTGTGACGGTGCAAAGAAACCACTATAGACTGACACAGATGAGTGAGGACTCCCTTGGCCCAGGCACGGTGCAGGATAGCCACCCTGCTGTCCCCTTACACCCAACTCACCTCAGGTGCAGTGGATGCCCTGGAGATGGGGTGGGGTGCGAATGATGAGATGGGGAGGCTTCACTCAGTGAGATGGCAGCCAGAGCAGCTCCTCGTGCCCAGAGCCAGGGTCTTTCCCATTCCTGCAACAGCCCAGGACCATCAGCTGCAAATGTGGCCTTAAAACTGAATTTGTTGAAACTGTTCACATGTTTGACTCCTACCTCAGCACCCTTCCTGTCCCCTGGTGAGTCCTGGCGTCTCATGAATTTGCAGAGCAGTGCCATGGCATCTTGTCTCCTTGGTAATCCTCACGTGCTGGGTGTCACTGCCAGCCAGCTCTGTGCTGTGCTGCTTGGTGTGCAGAGGAGTTGGCACGCGAATGGCATCTTCCCTAGCTTCAGCCTTTCCCTCATGTGACCTGATATACCAAACACAGGTCTTCTGCCCCAGGACCTCACTTACTGGCTTTATTCTCTTAGCTGAGAAAAAATTGAGAGGTATGTTAGATACATGCTGGATGAATCTTGACTGTCATTCTGAACTTCCTAGGGTCACAGAAAAATTGAAGGTGTAAGGGACTTCTGAAGGTCTCAAGTCCAACTTGTGCTCAAAGTGACACTAGTTTCAAAGCTAGATCACGTTGCTCAGGGCCTCATCCAGTTGCGTTTTGAAAATCTCCAAGGATGGAAATTCCACCACCTCTCTGAGCCCCTGTTCCAGCTGAGCAACCTTCATTCCAGATAATTTTACCTTGTACCCAGCTGGAATTTTCTATGTTGCGGCTTGTGTCTGTTCTCTATTGTCCTCTCACTGTCCTCTTCTGAGAAGAGTGTATCTCGGTCTTCTGTATTATTGCCCTTTAGGTAGTGGAGCACAGCAATTAAATCCTCCCCTTCGCCTTCCCTTCTCCAGCCTGAACAAACTCAGTCCCACCAGCCTCTCCTCCTGCATCCTCTGCTCAACTTTCCCCAGCCTTTCTCCAGTTTTTTAGTGTCTCTCTTGTGCCTGGGCCCCCGAACTGGTCACAGGTAGCTTTATGAGTGCTGAGCAGAGTGGATTACTGACTTCCCACCATGTGCTGGTGACACGTGTTAATACAGCCCAGTATGCGGTCTCCATTCCCCCAAGGGTGCCCTGGTGGCTTACGTAGAACTTGTCCACCAGGGCCTGGGGTCTTTTCCTGCAGAGCTGCTGCAAGTTCAGTCAGTCTCAGCCTGCACTGATGCATGGACTTGTTCTGGCCCAGGTGCAGGATTTTGCATTTGTCTGTGCTGAGCTCCACGAGTCCTGTTGGCCCGTAGCTCCAGCCTGCCAGGCCCCTCTGAATGGCAGCGCTGTCCTCCAGCACGTCCAACACTGCCACAGGCTGCTGTTACTCACAAACTTGCCCCAATGGCCACGTCACCAAGGAGGGTGTCCAACTGCATCACTGCATCTGAGTGGGACGTGGTGAAGCTGCCCATGAAAATCCAGGAGATTTAGCAGCCGGATAATCTAGTATCTGCTTGAATTAATGAAATTATTATGGCCAGGGCAGGCTTAAAGTACAGGCAAAAGCAGCTGTGGCTATGGTCAGCAGACCTGTGGACGCTATGGTGCTTCTGTGTCCATTTGCCTAAGCTAGGAGTCAGGGGCTGGTGGGGATGAAAAGGCACGCTTCAAGCAGCCCCGCCGTCCTACCCACAACCTCCTCTCCCTTGCCATGGGCAAAGGAGCAAGCCCAGATTTCCAGCCCTCACTCTCAGCTCTCTATTTTCTTCCTTCTCTGGTCAGGAAGATCCTGCCAAGGTCCACAGGTCTGCAAAATCACTCGTGGCTGCCCTGTGGACAAGCCATCCTCAGCCACTGCTGAGTACGGCAAAGCTGCAGCTAGTCTGGAGATGCATGGCCTGGGAGGGAGCTGGAGAGACTGGGGAGGCTGGGGCAGGGGGGGCTGGCTCCCAGGGGCGTCTGCCTGGCAGACAAACCCTGCCAGCCCTGGCTCCTGCAGGAGTGAAACTGCCAGGAAAGCAAGGAGGGCTAAGGGCGGATGAGGAGGCCTGGGGCATCCACTCAGCAATCAGAGGACCCCGACTTCAGGTGTCCATACCAGTGCCTTGCATTGCTCAGCAGCTTGTTGTTCTTGCCCAACTTTTATTTCTATGGTGCATGGATGGACCTTCGCTTTCTACGCTGTTTCCCACTGCGCATGATATGGTGAATTTTGTAGCATTTCCTATTCTGTGTGTGTCTCCTCATACCACTGATGTGTATCTTAGCAATATAACACTTGAAAGCCATCTGTGACATGGATATGTCTGTAAAGCTCACTGTGTCAGCCACAGAACTTTGCTGGATACTGACACCATCAAGAGAAATAATGTTTTTCCAACTCAGACTGCCTTTTGTTTTGGGCTGAGTTGACATTCACAGGGTGGTTGCTTTTGCTATACCAAACAGGAGCCAACAGTTTGCAGTAGGGCCAGAGTTCACAGTGTCAGGAAAGGAAAGAAATGCCAACCCTTCATTTACATCCTCCTTCTGTCTTACTCTGTGCATGTGGACTATTCATCCTGTATATCCCTGGTCATTTGGATCCACTTAGCATTGAATCAATGTCTGCAGAGATGGGCATGCACAGTCCCATCTTCATTTTCACAGCATTGCCATTTGTAGTTTCCCTCATAAATGCTTGGCACAAAGGTAATTCAAACTGCTTTTCAAACACCTCGGAAGGAACAGCAGCGGTTGCTTTCCAGGCCTTGTTCCTCCAACCAAGCCATTGCTCAGGCTGCCACAAAGCGGGAGTTCATGTGTGTTGGTGCAGGGCGCGAGGTGGCCCTCACCACCAGAGCACTTCTGTTGTGGTTCTCCACAGGCTCCTTGTGTTTTGGTATCTATTGCTAGCAGGTGAGCTCACGCTCAGGGGAGCCATAGCACAGCATGATGAACTAGTGTTTCTCACACCTTTGCTTTACTTTTTTGGGGTGAAAAGATCTGAAACAGATTAGTTTCATCAAGTTTTGGTTGGTACAAGTACTCTGTACTTCCTTTTCCTTAAAATGTTAATAAAATACAGATTTTCTGTTTCTCAGTTGGATCCAGCATTGGAAGAGTGAACGCCAGAGACAAGGACTGGCCACCCAGTGTCATCACTTATTCCATTGTAGCTGGAGGAGGCACCAGGGATTACACAAATATCTTCTGGATCAGCCCAACCAAAGGAGATGTGAAGATTTTAGCTAGATTAGACTATGAAACAGCTCAGAAACACATTCTCACAGTACAGGCCTCAGACCAAGAGAAGACTACAACAGCATCTGTGAGTAAATCCACTCTACTTCTCTCTCTTTATCTACATTTTTCTCTCTTCCTCCTTACAAGAACGGTAAGACATTAGGCAAAGCACTTTGGTCTGTAAAAGGCAAGTCCACCCCTGCATAGAGTAGTATATTAATCAGATGAAAGAGGTGGTGTTCATTCAGTCTTGCTTTATTTCTTACAAAAAGGATTAAAGTAATATTTTTATATTTTTAACTCTGTGGGTTTTGTTTCTCAGTCTTTTTTTCTTATTTTACCTGGGGAATGAAATTGTTTTCTGTGCCCTAGACAATTTAAGATATTCTTTATGGCTACATATGTACCAGAAAACAGAAAAAGGGTCTTGAGGCCAGGTGGCACAACCTAATTTTACCCAAGTCCTTTTTGGACCTCATGTCGTGCCCCTTGACCCTCAAACATACATCTGATTTTGTATGTGATGTTTTTTCACTGCAAAGTGCCCAAAGTAATGTGAGAATCGTGTTGCAGGCCATCAGAGTTGTGTTTTCATGAGGTGGGACAGAGGGGATGTGCTGCATACCTTGGGGGTGGGATGAGGGCTTGGGCAGCCTCGTGGGATGTCAGAAGGCCCACTCAGTACAGTTGTGTCCCCATGGCCTACTGTGGATGGACCCTGTGCCTTCCCCTGACCATCACCTGGTTTTGTCCCCAGTGATTCTATCTGGCATTAGCCAAGAACATGCCAGGGACCATGATAATGTTAAACAGTAGGGTTGTGCTCAAGTTTGCTGCCCAGACCTATTTTATTCAGGAAAAAAATATAGATGGTATATCCACAAAGGTATTTTATAGTCACTTCATTCAAAGAATCTCAGTGTCCTTCACATACAGACTCCTTTTTACTCCTTTTTACGTCTTCTCCCTCGTGACTACCTTACATTTGACTTTTGTACATCTGTTGGGAGGAATACCGGTACTAGGCCTGCTTTCTATTCC
This sequence comes from Burhinus oedicnemus, assembly GCA_008921705.1. Classification (NCBI taxonomy): domain Eukaryota; kingdom Metazoa; phylum Chordata; class Aves; order Charadriiformes; family Burhinidae; genus Burhinus; species Burhinus oedicnemus. Next base: position 2,017,095 of record VFFE01007054.1, on the reverse strand, counting down.
AGCCAAGCACCACCCATGGAGACGCTAAGTGGGAAGTACTTAATCTCTTTATCACCTATAATATTTCAAGGTGATGATTAAGGAAAATTTAGCATCAGGACCTTTTAATGATGACAAGTTTATCTGTTGCCTGTTAAAGACCAACAGACATCAGAGGAAAGAGCTCTGAGAAGGGTAACCTTATTCTCTCAGCCAGCTAACCCCAGCTGACACTAAGCATATCTAGCACAACCTGGAGTGCTCCCACCCATGCAGAAGGCCATTACCAACATTTCTCTCTTACTGGGAAGAGTCAGTCTATAAGGAGTCTTCCTTCCTTCCATGGATCATGCTCTGAATTACTATTAAATATGCTAAGAAGCCTAACTAATGACTGTGAAGCAATTGGAGAGGTTTGAAAGGAAGCTTAATGAATACCTGGTACTATTATTATTTCTCATTCTTACTGTGACACACTTCAGGTAATTCAAATAGTCAGACACACCAGCTCAAAACCACTGCAATTTTGGAAGATGGTTTGGGTTAAAGAACCTGTTCCCAAAAGAGAGCTGATCACAAGAAGCGAAGGTAAAATGATCACAGACATTTTCTGGTAGAAACTATGAGGAGCGGCTGAAGGAATTAGGATTGTTTAGTTTGGAGAAGAGAAGACTGAGTGGAGACCTTATTGCTCTCTACAACTACCTGAAAGGAGGTTGGAGTGAGATGGGAGCTGATCTCTTCTCCCAAGTAACTAGCGATAGGACAAGAGGAAACGAGTTCAAGTTGCGCCAGGGGAGGTTTAGGCTAGACATTAGGAAAAAATTTTTCACTGAAAAAGTTATCAAACATTGGAACAGGCTGCCCAGGGAGGTGGTTGAGTCACCATCCCTACATGTGTTTAAAAGTCATGTAGATGTGGTGCTTAGAGACATGGTTTAGTGGCAGACCTGGTAGAGTAGGGTTAATGGTTGGACTAGATGATCTTAAAGGTCTTTTCCAACCTAAATGATTCTATGATTCTATGGAAGGGAGGTTCATTGCTCTTCAACTGCTGTTGATCAAAAGAGCAAAATGGGCAAAATCAAACTGTTTCTGAAGTTAATAAAATTCTGGCTTAGCACAGTGGAGGAGCTCCAGCTTGCTATTGCTCTTTTCTTTCAGGTAACCGTCAATGTTTTGGAAGTAAATGATGAAGAACCAGTTTGTTCACCCAATTTCTATTCATTTCAAATCCCAGTCAGCTTAGCTGTTGGGACCAATATTAATGGCTTCAGGATTGAATGTCAAGATCGTGATTCGGATCCCAGATCTTTCCGTTACTTCATTAATGAAGGTACTGAGTCATGGTGTGTGAGCTGGGAGCAGTGCAAAATGTGCAAAAATTCATGAATGCTGATGGTTTGCTTTGATTTGTAAATAAAAGTCTTGCACAGTTTATGTGCAAGACTCATGGAAAGCTAGTTGTGATCCACATGTTTTGCACTTTATTACATTGCTGCTTACCAAAAGAGATGTCTCTCCACAAGTTGGCTACTGGTGCTACCACCTAGAACCATTCCCTTGCCAGACTGGATTCCCTACCATGTTAATTAATTGGCAATTAATTGCATAATTGAGAAGGACTTCAGAAGAATGAGCTGGAATGATATGCATGATCAAATTTCACTTCCAATTACAGCTGAGTAAATCTTGAGAAATGATGGTGGGTTCTGTTACTCTGCATGCCTCACCTTTAGATGCTGCTACACCACTCAGAACAACTGAGCAAACCTGCATGTCCTAGGTCCATGCCATATGCATTAAACCCCCATTTTAAGAATGTGTGTTTGGACCTAATAATCAACTGCATCCACTTGGAGAACTGCTGTGGTACGGGATGACATCCAGCTTCACAAAAAAGGGAACACACTCTTTTGGGGCAATTTCTTTTTTTGTTGCTGAGGTGACTGCTGAGACCAGAGGGAGCAGATTGTGCAGGTGCCAGTAAAAAGTTGTGAGCATGAAAAGAGAGAAACTCTGTCCTATTCCAGCCCCTTAATGCCGCAGAGGAGATCTGCAGCAGTGGTATTTACACATGAGCCCATACGAAGGCTGCGTTTGTATCAGTAAGTCAGGGCCTGGCCACAGGTCCAGTATTGGCCCACGCTGCTGAAGCATTAAGTTTGGTTGCTGGCATGATTTTGGTCTGTGCCAAGCAGTACATTCCCAGAGAGATCCTGGACATTGCTGAGGGACCCAGGACCTTGCCCAGCAGGCATTCTATACAGGCTGACCAGGGTGAAGACTCAGGGGTTTGGTTGTATGGACATGAGCTGTGCCATGCAGTTGGCCTCTGAGCCACAGAGCAGCCTATGGCCCATTTTGTGCTGTATGATAGACATAGCCTTCAAGGTCACTTCAATTTCTGGAGCTCTATGGGGCAACAAGAGCAAAACTAAAGCAGATTTGGTGCCTTTTCATGGCTCTGATCTCTCCTACATGTGGTCTGCTTGGAGTCTGAGAGCTGGAGCTCACCCACCTGCAGCCCAGGCCACTAGCAGATCTCCAGATACATGGACAGAAAATGGGGGGCTGAGATGCCAGCATCAGCGAACTCTCCTTTCTGCCCCCACAGTGCAGATGAAGCCCTGGAAGCAATTAATATCCTGCAAGTCATTAGCTGTCTTCTGGGGGACCTGTTCAAAGGCCTCTCCCTCTGGGCAGAGGGCGAAGCCATGGAGAGGGGCTGGAGGGGCCTCTAGAGACACTGGTTGTGTCTGTGTGGCTTAGGGGCCACTTCAGGGACACCCCAGTAGCGGAATGAGCCCTGCAACAGTGTAGGCTTCTCACCCTGGCTAGGTGCTGCTGCTTCTGGGTGCTCTCCAGGCTGTAAGGACAGGCCATTTGGGTGACCACTTGTGTGCCCTATGGCTCTGAAGTGTTTCCACAGCCATTTCTCAGCTGTGTCCCCACAGAGGGTCTTATTCCATATTTTAATGCTTTTATGACTATATTATTTGATTTTATATGATATCAGGAAGATCAAGGAGCTGTTCTTATCAATGATATTTCACTGCACAGGTGTATAGTGATCCATAACAAGTTTTCAACAGAAACTGATCTTTTTGCATGTTGCAACCATTTACTTTAGTATGAGATTGCTTTTCTTTTATTCCTTTTTTCTTTTTTGGCATTTTTTTGTTTTTTTGCTACTGCTTGCAGGCAATGTGAACAATCATTTCACCTTTTCACCAAGTGCCGGCTCCAACACATCTCAGCTGATTCTTGCATCGAGGTTTGACTATGAGAGCGGACTTGATACAAACTGGATTTATAAACTGCGCGTCTGTATAACAGATGACAATTTACTATCTGCCAGGGACAAAACTACACACCTAATTAAAACTGGAACAGTGACTTTAAGCATCAGAGTTATTCCAAACCCAACTACTGTCATTGCCACAACGGTAAGTTCACTGAAATTTAGGTCTACTTCTGTGGTTCTTTCCTGGACTGCTCTCCATGGGAGTGAAGGAGAGAAGGCAGATGTATGCAAAAGAAAACCAAAAACCTACAGTGGGTCCAGTCCTGGGAAATGCTGAGCCCCGTGGTCTTACACTGGAGCTGAAGGTGGTTGATGTACTCAGCTTCATGAAGGATTGGTCCCAGGTACAGAGTCATAACATATGTTTTGTATTTTAGTTTCTAAAACAAAAAGGGCAAGTAGCCAAAAGCCCAGGCATGCTGCCATTACCATGTAACTGGAAAGTTAAAGATTTTCCTTTATTAATAAGGAAAGAGCAGGGGTTAACCTTTGCTTGGAACCTTAAAATTACCTCATGCATTTTGCACTACCTCTTTTTTTATTCATAGCTATTCACTCCACCAGCTGCCTTGCAATTTAATGTGCTTCTTTAGCTGTGAGACACATTAATCTGTGGCTACCAAAGTTGAAATAAGCAACAACAACAAATAATCCTCATCACTTAGAAGTGGCTTTTTTCCATCCCTGAGGTCACCATCATGTAAAACTTTGATCTGCCTGTCAAGAACTGAAGCTGTTGTGCACAGCCACAGTGTGTTGCTGAGGTTGCAGCAGGTTTCAGACAGCAAATCCAGAGGGATGGGATGGGTCTTTCCTGAGCTCCCTGCCCACACAGTGGTCCATAGCTGAGCTTGGGAAGCCTGCACAGCTTTTGGCAGCCAGGGTGGGATCTGGCCTTGTGCAGGCTGTGGAGCTGTGGGCCTATGTCCCAGCAATACCATCTACTCCTGTGCAAAGCCATCCCAGGCAAGTTCTGGCTCACCAGTTTCATTTTGGAGCTGATTTCCATCACGCTGGTGCAGGCCATGTGGAGAGCTTGCTTTCGTCCTGCCTGCAAGAAGCGGCACAGTCTGAGGGTACAGACCGCTCTGTCCCCATCTGTGTGCCAGCCGTCGCCTTCATCCCTTGCTGCACCATCTCTCTATCATCCAGAGTCCATCCATTTTCTGCCTGCCTGCAGATCACATTACCCTTTTTTTTGCTTGCATGCAGAAATGAAAATACGAGTATGTTGGTGAAGGGGTAAAGAGCTATTCACTGTAAAATGGTCTGGATCTGCTAGGGGCTACCTAGCAGCTGAGCCAGAACCGGGAGGTCATGCAAACAGCACATGCAAGTGTGGATGCTTTGCTATGAAAATGCTTAAATCCTAACTTGCAGACTGATTAATAACCCTGTTATTATCTAATGCTCTGTTGGGAAGGAATAAATGGTTTTCTCACAGCCTTCTCCTCCCCCTACTTGATGTGGAAATGAAAAGTTAAGCTGAATAACAAAACTTATCCTGTATTTCTTTCCCATGCTTTACCACAAGGACAAACAGTCCAGACCACATACCACAGCATTAAATCTGCCTCCCCAGAGATATCAGCCTTCCACTTTCAGTCTGTTTTCCAGACGAGCACCTCCATTACAGCAACTTCTGCCATCACTACTCATGACGTGTTCAGTGCAGCAGCTTGATGAATCAGATGCTGGAAGGCTGGTAGTGTAGAAGAGAAGCCCTGTAACAAAAAGTCACTTGTGACTTCAGTCCCAGTGAGGATGGAGTGGTGGTGGTGCTCTTGAGATTATTTGAGAGTTTCTCTAAGGATTGGATGTACCTTTTTTTTTGCAAAGCTAAATAGGTTATTTTAAAGGTATTCTTAAACAGGAAAGAAATAGGTACTCTACTAAATATCATACACAACGTGATTACAAATGTCTTACAGAAAATTAAATAAAAACTTCAGTAGACAATCAAAACTAACAGTACCACACTAGGTGATGACCCAGGTAGAGCAAATGAGTAATTTCTGATCTGTGTGAGGGTAGTTTCATGATGGGACCTTAATGAATGAGTTGCTAGCACCCAGTGACGTGCCAGCTCAGAGACATGTCTCCTGGCACTTGGGAAGACGTGGGAGATCACAACTGCTCAGGAAGTGTGGTTTTCCCTTCTGGAACAAGTCATAGGGAAAAAAAAGGAGTTTCATGTCTTTTTATACAATAACCCAGTTCCTTGGGGTTCAATTTCTCTTACAAAGGGGGCTGAATGATCACTGCAGTGAAGATGACCTACTTCCAGTTTTGCCTTAGGTCACAAGAAACCATTATCTCTGTAATGGCAGTATTCCCTGAACTTGCTCACCCTCTAGCAGCGCGCTCACAGCTTCTCAGGCAACCTGAGGCTTTTAAACCCCACCATGGCATGCTTGTTTTAATATAAGACATTGAAACATGATCCAGAACCTCCTTTTTGCATCCTGGGTGGGCTCCATTTCACCTGCCTTTGATTGCCCCAGGAGCTCAGTGGTCCGTCTCAGTCATCTGAGGTGCCTCAGCAGTCAGCAGGCAGGTACATGGGATGAATCACTGACTCCAGCAGACACTATCTCCGTCTGCCCATCATCTACAGAGCCCCGGGGCAAGCTTGGGCCAGGTGCTTCAGTGCAGAAGTTCAACCAGATGAAAGGTGCCATTGGTGTCAGTAACCTTACAAGTATGCGGCCTTTAGAAACTTTTCCTATCTTGTTTTAAAAGCCTGGCTTCACTGTTGTGACAAAAAGGGAAAACCTCTACTCTGAATCGGCTTGGTACGTGCCGTTCGTCATCACCCTCGGCAGTTTGCTGCTCCTTGGACTGCTGGCGTACCTGGGGTTCCTGCTGGCGACGTGGGTCCGCACCTGCTGCCCTCCAGCAGGCAAAGCAGACGGCGCAGCTTTGTGAGTCCTCCCAAATGTCATGCTGGGGAAGTAACCAGCAACACCTGGCAATAACAGAGAGAACTCAGGCCTTTCAGCCACAATGAAATCTATGCTTTGAGTAGCAATATGCTGTTTGCTGTAGTAAATGCTATTACCAGCTACAGGGATATTTGGTGTTAATGATATGAAATCAAGGAAAACATGTCCATGGAATTTTATTTCATGGATTTACTAACAGTTAAACAAAAGCATTAGCTGAAGGTAACAGTGGAATCAACAATTATGACCTCTAAAGGCAGCTATACTCGTGAGGCGTAGTCAGAGTCTGTGCCTGACTGTGCTCACCAAAAATACAAATGTTTTTGGTTTGTATTTGGCTCACACACCAAGGGAGCTCCCATCTAGGTAGTTACTGGATGCATATTCCTCCTGCATATTCCAGCTACGGACCCCAGAGTCCTTTCCTTGGTGCTCATGCCAAATTCTTTGTTCAGGCAAAACTTCTGCAGATTTCCTAGAGTTTTACCCAAGCCCATTGCAAGGCTCTGGCTCATAAAGCTTCACGGTACCTCTAAGTGCTTGTGCTTGGCAAAAGCCACGGAAGCACCTGGGACCAGTTCTGATTCATTGTGGCAAACGGCAGAGATGGACGCTGGCTGCCTTCTCAGCGGGCCGGAGCCAGACTGCCTCTAAATCGACTTTTTACTTCGCAAAACAAAGATAAGCAGCTCTTTAAATGGGCTGGGATTGAAAAAAAAAAAAGATTTCTCTAAGCATTCTCAGGATTTGGACTTAAATTTAGAAAATATAGTAAATGTAAATAGGTAATAAATGACTGTGATTATAATTCATAATAATGGTGTGTGCAAAGAATTTAGCAATTTGTGATAAAAATGACAAATTAATCTAGCAGCATATAGCTTGGCTATTATTATTTATTAATAGGGCCAGGTTCTCCTATTAAAGAGCAATTTCTGTGTTCTCATAAACATTTACAACCTTTCAAATATTTTAAAATGTATTATCTGAGCACATCAGATCCAAAAAATTGACCTTCCTCCAAGGATGGAACAAGATGACAATATTTGAAAATGTATATTTCCAGATAATATAAATCCATCATGCTGTCATCAATAAGACTTAATTTTTTTATATCATCCCTTCTTGGAGAGGTGTTAGACCAATGCTTGGGGCTGTTTTCCTGTTTGGGAGCAGCATTAAATGATGCAGGCCTTCAGTGAAAGCAAAACCAAAACCCAAACAAATCAAGCAAATCCCAGAACTCAGGTAAAAACATCCTTCTTGACAAATGAAAGAGAACAAAGCATGATATTTTTATGTAGGCGAAAGTATGGCATCTATTAACTACACTCTTAATCTTTTTTTCATTACAGGATAAATGCTCCAGGTGTGTACCTCTTTTCTCTATTTTAACACTTCACAACAAGACCTTGTTTACAATTCAGTGTAAAATTTGTAATCCATTTCTAGACAAATACAAGTACAAGCGTATTGAGATTAAATAACCCTGGCTGATTATGGGAGGCCTACCTAAGTGACATCACGGTCCTTTTGGTCTTCAGATCTATTAACTGTTAGGGAAAAACCAAATTCAGAGCAGCCTGGTATTCTGGCATGGATGCTAAAGAATTGCTATATTTTTTCACATGCAATTCATATGCTATCTGTTAAGAAATAATCCCATCCCTCTACAGCACCTTCAAGAGTCCTCTCCACTTTAATACCCTGTTCTCTGATCCCTTAATTTGCTCCCTTGACACCATTACTTCATGTACCTGAAGACTTAATTTAAAGCATTGGTGCCTTTAAAGGGGTTTGTATAACTTAGCAGGGGTACAAGTTGCATATTAAAAAAAAAAGTGTTTTTTTAAGCAGCCTTGTTCCTTTTAGTCCCATTAGCTTTCTGCTAGCAAGCAGGGCTCATATGGGCTTGGTAAGACCCGGCTTTTATAACTCCCTTTCCTCAATCAGTATCTCCCAGCTTGAAAAAAACACGACTAACAAAACCCAAAAAAATGAGCTGTTCTCTTGGTTGCCCAATTTGAGACATTTCAGCATTGGCTGGTTTCCAAAAAATGGATGTTTGGTGCTTTCTGAGAAACTGGTTCCCAAATGCTGGGCAGCAAAGGCCAGACAGAACAGGTTTCCCATCAGTGCTCAGGTTGAGACCCATCTGCAGCACTTCAGAGTATTGCACACCCGGTTGTAAAGCCTGTTGGTGGCCAGGCATACAGTTCTCCACAGAAAGGCCATTAAACAAATTGGCAAGGAGCAAGCAAGAAGAAATCATAGCAACTAGTTGGGTATCATCCACAAATCCATGCTGTCGAGATGCCCATGGCACTGCTGCTGTGTTTGTTTGCATGTGGGATGAGTTAATAGTGTGGTAAATTCACACATAACCAAACTGTTCTTCAATCTGAATTTTACTTGACTGGATCTGCAACACTTCCCTGTTTTGTCTCCAACCACATGTTTGAGTGCACAAGCTTTGCAACTACAAACATTCATGGAAAAAAAATAAGCTACATTTGTAGTTCAAATATCCCCAAAGGTGAATTTCTATATCTGTTCATGTTATTTAGAAATGGAAATTTGTTAAAGAAACCATTGTTATTTATTCATTACTGAAGGAATGAGGCTTTTCAAGGCTAAAATTTGATTAGTCATTGGCAACTCATTGTGGATTCTCACTCCAAAATACTATGAAGGAGTTCACTTTTCAAATAGCATGAGGGATCATCCTTTGAAAATAAATAAGGCTTGTGTGAGATGCCTCAGAAATTGAGTACCAAAAATGTCTATTTGTTTGAGGAAATCTTGGCTTTAGTGTCTATAGCCACTGTCAGAAAAATCTGATTCTTTACAATATGCATTTCCTTTTCTGTAGAAAAGAAGAAACCTAAGAAAGAAGTGGTTGTGGTAAGTACAGCTGGTCTCAAAACCCAGTTTTGCCCAGCCCCATCATGCAATATGATCGTAGGGCCCTTTCTATGAAAGGTGTCTGTTTTCCAAAGAGAATATCAAAATGATAGGCAAGGAAAAAAGGATTGCCCCCAAATGCAAAACAGTTCAGTGTCCCAACTGGCCTCTGTATTTGGAGGCAACACTGGGTGTGACGGGTGCTCACCCGTGCTGTGGCCCCATTGCTTCCAAATGCCAAATTCTCCAACCTCTCTGGCAGCCCCGTACGTGGGAGGCCAGAGAGGCTGTGCCCAGAGCAGTGACAAGGAGATTTGCTGCAGCTGCAGAGGCAGGGTGACAAGTTCCCCAGCTTCACTGATGGCAATGTTGTGCTGCTGAGACACCACTGACCTGTGCAGTTAACCCTGACCCGCCTGAGTGCAACCAGTGAGGTACACAAGTGTACCCAAGCTATAAAGAGTTTGCTCTCAGTAATCTGTCTGCAGCAAAATGCCGTTGTTACTTCCACTGTAATAGATGTTTCTTTGCTTCTAGATCTTGGGGCTTCTTCCTTTTTTATAGCCATAATAGCATAAAGGCTGCAAGGCACTTTCATTAGTGTACGCTCCTTCCCCAAATTCTTCAGAGAGGGGATTCCCAAGCCTCCTCTGGGTGGAGGTGACCCTTTTGTGGTTACACACGTGGAGGCATTTAGCATGTCAGACCTTATTAATTCTCCTTTGAACATCTAGTGGCAACACCCTATACCACAAATGGCTTTTGTTGCCAGTTTTGATTAAACCCAGCCTACAGGAATGCAATATGCAGGTTATACAAATCCGCCTCCATCCATGTAGGTCACTGTTTCCAAGTCACTGCTCCTCCTTCTTACTTAACTGATTCACAGGATTCATTTCACATTTTGTCTCTCTTCACAGACAATGACAAGGCTAAACACGGTCTTTGATGGAGAAGCCAGAGACCCAGGTAATAAAAAGCAATTAACAGTGGATATGAATATTTGGCTGGAAACAAACTGGATTAGTTGATTTAAATATGGTTCGACATTTGCTTTTCATATTTCAGGTCTGCTGTTTCCAAGGAGAAAGGGAACTATATTTCACAGATAGAGAAAATCAAGAGAGTGCCCTAGTAACATTTCTAATGGTAGAATATACTTACGTCCCTTGAAAGTACACATATGATGGCCAGATTATTCACTGATCCTCTGCTAAACCTGAATGTATGGATCTGGTATTGGAAGGTGGGAGGGGAGGAGGAATTTGCTGCAAGCCTCCTGCTCTGGTGCTGTCATGGCTACGTGGTTTCACCCTTCCCATGTCTGGGAAATGGCCAGCAGATTAATGTAGCTGCAGGTGTACTGACTTTGTCTCTGAAACCTCTCCCTGGATGCAGGGTGGGTGGGTGAGTTACTCACTCCTGCACAAACCTGCTCCCTTGTAGTAACAGTGCATTGCTGCTGTTTATCTAGAGCTCGAGCATTGCTACTTGGGGAGGAAAGGGAAGACCATTTGCTTTTAGATACAGTTGTGGTGGCATCAGCTACCGAGTGTGTCGCCAGACTCCCGCTATGCTAACTCTGAGCACACCTGATAAACCAGCTGGGAAAACTGAAATTAAGGCGAAAGCTGGGAAAACCAGGATGACCCAGGAGGTGTAGTGCTTATCCCCTTCCCCAAGTGATGGCCACTGTGCTCTGCAGCAGGGTTCATAACAGAAAAATATTTTTTTTCTAAGAGTTGATGCACCTTACCTCATGCCCCTGAACCACAGCCCCTGCCTGGGCCCACACTATGATGCTTGGCCTGGCATTAAGGTGCCCAACCGTACATCTAATGGCTGAGGGCCCCAGCATGGAGAGGGTGGGCTGGTTAAATGTGACAGTCAGTCCAAAGATGTCTTTAACAAATAGATCCAAAAATAGGTCTGAAACAATAGGTCTAAAAATTATCCAGAAGAAGGCAGGCTTGTTTCAAGGATTACATTCAGCTGGCCGAATTTCCACCCAAGTGCCTCTACCTTGTGTTTCTTATTAGCTGCCTCAGAGCTGTCGGATGCCGCGAGCTAATGGGAAACACTAGGCATCGGGACTTCAGTAGAATTTGGGCAAACAAATGGGACCCTACTGTGCAATTAAGCCCATCCACAAGGCTGCTCAAGGCCAGCCTGATCCACGTCCAAGCCCACCTGCTATTTATAAAGAGATCTGGAGGGATGGGCTCCAAAGTCGCTGCTTTTTCCCTGTGTAACTGCATTTATAATATATGAAACGTGAATGTTCTCTAGGCCACTGCAAGAGCTGCTTCGCAGTGTTTTTGCAGGACAGCTGGTGGCTCCCTTCCTCAGCAAACCTGACCACACCAGACAAGGATATCTGAACCCATCCAAACTGCCCCCCAGAGTCATAGCGTTTGTGTCATGCCTGACACAAACATCAAGCTATAACACAGCTTTGTGATGTCAGCAGAGAAATGTGTGCTTCCCACTCCCCCCACCCCCGCCTCCTCTCCATGGCTCATCCCAAACCCCAGAGGATTAAGTGTTGGTGGTTTTGAAATGAGATTTAATAATTCCCAGGACATCATCTGTTGAATATGATTAGGAGGGATGGTCAGGAGCTGCTTCCTGATCTGGTCTGCTTTAACATGCCCGCCTTGTAAGCAGTCAGAAAAAATAACATGTAAAGAGATCCAGTTTCATCTTTAATTGCTCAAATTGTGTTAATGTGTCAGAAACCATTAATTCTGATACAAACTCTAACATGTAGTAACACGTAACCACCATTTCTTTCCAGGCATTAATGGTCTTTTTTTTGTCACATATTAATAATGTTTAATCACAAGAAGTGCCACTATAGCTCCTGATTCTCCATCTGTTTAGCAAGAGACTGATTTCAACTGTGAGGCAATCACGCTGGACGCATGGCAATTTTTCCACCTATCTCTAGGTAGTAAGTGAACTGAAGAAGATACTTGCTTTTAATGTACAAGTAGAAATTACCCATAAACTCTGAAGAAGGACAAAAATCTTTCTAACTAGGAAAGGTAGCCATGTGTGCTAAACAACCCAAATTTAACAATATTTTATATATATGAGGGAAGCATGTACTTGCACAAACAGAAAATACATAGTATTTCACTCTATTAATGACAATGTGCACTGCAAGCCTGGAGGAAAGCATTTTGTGCAAATGGAGAAGCAATGCATACAGCCAAAACTTGTTGGGGATCCCAGATCTCCAAATCTTGGGTCAGCCTAGATGACCTGACATGGTCTGGAAGATGTATGTAGCACATTGTGCTCCTAGCAGGTTTTGCTACCTCAGGCAGAAAACTCTTCTTGAAAAAATAGGCACAGACGTATACAATGGCCTTGGTCAGCATGGCCAAAGGCAAAAGTTTTGGGAGAGTTAGTCCTAACAACTAAGGACTATGGATGTGTTTGTTGTGTAACATGTGCTCATGTTAACCCATGGTAGCTGTAACTTGGATAGAGGTATAGATAAGGTATGAGGATGGATAAGGTATGGATAAGAAGGTCCTTTTGTTTGCAATAGGAATATTTTGAATATTCCTATTCACTGAACTGCAGAGCTAGTTTTTATACTGATAGAATAGCATCTCCCCTAAGCAGCCACCACAACGCCCAGGTCCCCATGCTCACTTGCAGAAGTGAGTCTTTCCCTCTTGGGGCTACCTCCCCAACTCAGCTGATTTTCCAGGTGCTTCACATTTCTCATTTCAACCCCATCCTGAGGAGAACAGTCATGTCTTAATCTGCTAAAGCAGGAATGATTTTAATCAGTTGTCTTTTCTCCCTTGCAAGTTACTGGCAAAATGTATGAATTCAATACACGGTCAGGGGCCCGGAGGTGGAAGAAGAACAATGAGCCCCTTCAGCTGGCACCAGCCATGCAGGCAACATCCAGCGTCACAGATGGTAGTGGCCAAAGGACTGACAGAGCTGAGGCACCAAGCAAAAAAGAGCCTTCAGAGAAGAGGAAAGAGCTGGCTGCAGAGACAAAACCAGGTGCTAAGACCTCAGCAGGGCAATCAGAAACATCAGGTCAGCATGGGCTGAAAGCAGAAAGAGGAGTCTGAGGACAGGGGGTTATCCTCACCAGCCCCCCCAAGGCAGATACTGACCTCCTCTGCCAAAATGAACACTGCGTTGCCATTAAGCCAGCCTAAAGCCTTAAAGCATGAGACTCCAAGGCACCTCCCAAATGACTACTGCTCTGAACAGCCCAAGAATCAGATGTGATTTTCTCTCTATATATCTCAGCTGCAAAACATAAGGTGGCCATTGCTGCATAAACCAGACCCAAAGGCAGGATGAAGCTGGACTTACCTTTAGCAGGTGCAGGTAAGAGTGAGAGAGAAGGGAACGATGTGAAAGGGAGAGAAGAGGAAATGAAAGCAGAGTCATGGGCAGAAGTGTGCGCTGCCCGCTGCCCACTACCCCTGGGCTATAGCTGCTGGCAGTTTCCTCCTGGAAGAACTCTGTCCACCCAAGGTGGCACGGCCACATCCTCTGACTGCCTTTGGGTAGGGCAGCATACACATGGACATGCTTTCTCACCGGTGAACAGGGTCTCCTGTCCCTGCTGAGCAGCAGAATGGGTGAAAAGCACACAGGTTGAAAAGTTTGCTGGTAAAACCTAAAAATACTTTCTTTTCATTCAGTATTTTATTTCAGCACTTCCTTGCCCTCCCGTCTTGCTGTAGAAAAGATCATGGATTGAAAGCAGTTTTGGAGTGGAGAAAACCCACAGCTTGTTATGGTATCTCAGGCTGTCACGTCAACGCTTTCAGCTTATTTATTGTTTGTAACACTAGAAGCATTCAATATCTTCACCTTTGGTTTTTCCTCTGGTGTATTTAATGTTTTACAGAATCCAGTGGAACACACTAAGAAGAATAATGACAGTAAACACATGGGCTGAAATAATCTTTTCCAAGTGTGGGCACATATAATGTTAAGTGCTGTCTAAGAACCTGATATAAACCAAGCAAACCCTACAAGATTTCAGTAAATTATTTCAATCTGAAGAAAATTAATTATAAATGATGACTTACTACTCCATGTCTTGGCTTCTCTTCTTTTCTGATTACAAAAAGGTTTTTTGGTGGCAAGGGACTGGTATCAGGTGGCAAAAGAAAATATTCAGTTTAAGCTGAGTAGGGACAGTCAATGACAATTTTATCCAATCTATCACAAACATTGTTTTTTGTCGTACAATGGAGGACCTGGATGGAGAGGCCCCGGGTAACTTCACTGAGGATCCTGCGCTTTACAGAACCACCCGTCATGGTGTTGCGACTCTGCTGCGCTCCAAAGGAGTGGTTTGGCTCAGGAACAATTTCCCTTACAAACACCAAATGTCTTCAGTCAAATGCCATTTCATTGCACAATCAGAAACCCAGTGTGTCACGAACACCACAATGATAGAGACAGGAAAGGGTGACTTATACTCTCTCAGCATGTTATCAGTTTACTGTATCTGTGGCGGTTGTTATAGTGTTGTTTGACCCTCCAGCACCAAGAGGGCTAGCCACAAGCTCAGAGCTCCAGCCACCATTGTTTGTATTCATTTGCTGTAGATACGATATATTCAATTTCTATGCAGGTTGTTCTCCAGTGACACAGAGAAATTCTGTGGTAACTGGTAGTACTGCTGTAACTCTGATCTTTCTATGGCTCTCACACCAAGCTACCCACAGGCGTGCCTGGCACCTACAAACATTAAATCTTTGTTACCTGAAGAAGTTAACTGCATTGTTTTCATGACAGGAAGACACAACACAGGCTTTTGTATTTATTTTTTCTGGGCATTTCTCTAGGGCAGCTGCTCTGCTTCCTCAACTCCTCTCATTCTACTTTTGTGATTAAGAGATAATTACACTTTTTTAAGGGGAGGCAGAGACAGGTTGTAGTTTCAGCCAGGAAACCTGGAAAGAGATGGATAAAAACTCATCTTTCTTTACTACTGTTCCTGCTGCTGAACTGCACAAAATTCTCTCCTTCCTTCTTAGGAAAAAAACCCACCCCAAAACATCAGCAGTGTAACATGGTATTACAGCATGGTCTGAACATCCATGTATGCAAACACATCATCACAGCCAACACTGCTGGTGCCATAGTCTCCCACAGCTGGCCAACAGCTGCGTGAAAAGCAACTACCCTCATAGTGGTGCTCACATACTCTAACCTCTGAACAACTGACAGCTCTACAAAGAGGTACCGTGGGCCTAAGAGGTGCCAGATCTAAGAGCCAACACTGGCCAGGATGCCTCTGTCCAGCTGAGGTGAGTTTAGCCGATGTACTCAGCCTTTTGGGGGCAGGTTCAGACAAGATAAGCTGTCTTGCGAGTCCCATGCAATTTGCTGCATGAGGAAACAAGTGTGCTGACCCTAAAACATAGCTACGTGCTTTCTCACTCACACTGTTGGTTCAATATGGGCAATGCTGATCTCCAGCTCCAACTAATTCTTCCTCCTGGTCTTCACTGTAAGATCTGATTTTAGCCAAAACTACTTTCCTTGCTTGGGATCTACAAAATCAACGAATAACAAGGCTTTATCGGAGCATCAGCTTTACGCAAAAGCAGAACAATTTTCCTGTCAGCTGCCCTTACTACTATTGACTTCCCTCCTTGTGAAAGAATCAAGAATGAATTCAGGTCTCACTGAACTGAAGCACAGCTGTTCACTTCTTTGGCCTATCCTTGGCAGAGCAAAAGCAGAGAAGACAGAACTGACTGACCTAGATGTACATTTATTGAAAAGATACTTTGAATATATGTAAAAGAAAAATACATTGTTTCATAAAGTACAGATTATAATACTTATGCTGTGCAGTACAGCTTTAAATGTTGGAAACCTCATTTAATTGCTAACCCAGCTTTTGTGCTTTTTTCATTCAGAAGTGTCTTTGAGAACAGAGATTCAGTGTTGCAAACTGCCACTAGATGGACTGAGAGCAAGGATTAAGTGCAGGCTCTAGACAATAAAAGCATTTAATTATTGCAACAATTAGCTGAGACTGTGAGGCCTTTCCATCATTTGAAGACTTCAGAAGTCAAGAATGGATACGGTGTGCTGTAGAGGGTCAGACTAGACGATGGGAACAGCCTCTCCAGTCTTCAACAGCTCTGTCAGTCTCTGTGCATATAGTTACAAGGTGTGAACTTTGGTCCCATTTATTTTAGAGCGATGACACCTATAAGCTGAGACTAGAAGAGGAAGAAAGGTGCCTGGTGGTTCAAGCAGAGTGGCTGGGGGCAACAGTTCCTGACCTCCAGCTGCCAGTTACATGTTATACATTAATTTTATCCAAAGTCTACAAAAATCAGTGTGAGTTCTACCACTGCTTTTGATTGCTGTGACTCCACCTATTACACATCTCCAAAGTGCTTAGAGACCTTTGAATTAATGTTGCTCTGAAAGTTTCAAGACCGATTATGAAAGAGCACAGGTCACTTCTCCTGACTGGGTGTAGCTCCCCAGTAGTTCATGTGTGATCATATTACTGTTTTTTGGTGCTTTTCTCCAGAGTGAATGTACTTCTAATGCATAAATGCTCTGCTTTCATGTTGGTATTATAAATAGCACCTGCAATAAACATCAGAAGTCTCAGCTTCTGGCCACGTAACTCCCTTTGTATCAAGGAATGTAAAAGTGCTGATACTGTATTTGTTCATAACCTCCAGGAGACCAACACAGGAGAACAATTTCAGCTGCAGAGATGGAGAACGTCTGCCCAGGAGGCTGCCACTTCATGTCTGCTCACTAGGAGCAGGAGATGGGGCTTGGAACCGCTCAGAGAAGCGGGGTCAGACAAGGGGAACGATCCTTCTTCTCCTGAGCAAAGAATCTAGCTGCTAGGTTATTTTATGAGACTCAGATTGCAACACCATAATAGAAGTAACCTTTTAACAGCAAGTAGCCACAACTGCATGTTGCGCATGCCCCAGTTGATCAGTTGTCTGAGATCCCCAAACCACAACAGGCCCTTTGCAAGGCTCCAGCTGAAAGGCTGAACCCAGGCTCGGCACTTGCTGGGCTTCACCCACACATGCCTTGTCTGAGCTAGTTGCTGCAAGCTCCCCGTGTAGTCACTGGGTTGCAAGAGACACTTGGAGGTGACTTACTGCAAAGCAGACATCTGTCTAGAATAGATCAGATGAACTGTGCCCTAAAAGCAGCTCTTTCTGTCTGACTAGATCAGATATCAATGTCTGCACACCACGCACGCAAAGGTAGATCAGCCCAGGTTGTTCAGGCAAGGGCAGGTCTGTGCTGCTGCAGCAGTGCCCAAGGAAGCTGAAAATCGGGAGGAAGCTGAGCACGGAGGTCAGCCCGGCTCTGCTGCTGCCTGCTCAGATCTCAGGAGGAGGTGGGGCACCACCCATGCCTTGTTAGCGCTCTGAGGTCTGCAGGCTGCTTCTGGGACCTGCCTTTGGGGTCATTCTGCATTTGGAAGCACGTTAGGAGATGTGCTTCAGAGCAGCCAGGTAAAAGAGCACAGGCCTGGCCAGGAGATCAAAGAAGACAAATACAAGCTTTAGTGAGTTTCTGCAGCAAGCTCCATATTGTAGAGGGAAAGACACACTTGCAAACAAAATAGATCAATAGATCTTACTCTGAATGTCATTCAAGCATGCTATCACTCTGCAGTTTTCTGGTACCAAACTCCAGCTGCTGCAGGTCAATAGACTCCCTGGGATTTGATCTGGAAGCGAGGTCCTCGCTTAACTTCCAGGGCCTGAAAAAGGCAGATGGTGAATGACATGGGCAAGGCAGAGCTTGGTCCAGCCACGTAGTCACGTCTGATTTTCAATTCCTAGCTGGGACCATGCAGACAGGAGCAGCAGCGCTGTGTTTGCACAGGACCTGCCGGGATTAGCCCCACCAGGCCCAACACAGCCTGCCCTGCCAGGGTGTCCACCCCGGGCTCACCCCACGGCACCCTGCCTGCCAGCAAGCTGCGACAGCCGACTGTTTCCAGAGGGGCTGTGTATATCCCGGTGCCAGTGAACCTCAGGGAGGGTTTGCGGGCTGGTGCCTGTCCATGTAGGCAGCAGAGCTGGCAGGCCCACAAGCTGATGGATACGCACACTTGGCAGAGCTCTGGGCATGGCATCTGACAAGGGCCAGGCAGGCTGCCAGGACAACGCGTGCACGTCTGGCCACACGGGCCCCAGGGAAAAGAGAAGCACCAGCATCCCCTTTGTTGGGCTGATCCCAGCTTGCTCTAGCCATCTCTCCTCTCCAGTAATTACTAAAAGCAATGGCAAAGAAGGAGTCTCTGCCATCTGGTCAGTGACTAGCCGGCTGAAGACTCTCACCAGGGCCTTTGGGCACTGCTGTGAAAGGAGGGAAGCAGGTCAGTCCCATGCGCTGCATTTCAGAGAGGGAAACTGAGGCACGGAGTTCCCCTACGGAAGTACGAGTGTGGCATGTCCGAGTGCCCCCGGCTGCGCCTCGCTCCTGGCAGCTAGCAGCAGCTGGCAGAGCCGTGGTGGCACAGGACCGCCTCCCGCCGCGGGCAGCCGGAGCTCCGGGCTCCCGCCGCACCCCGCGGCCGCTACCCCAGGCCAGCCCCGGGGAGCGGGGCCGGCGCTGCCGCAGCTTTAGCGGAGCAACACTGACCTCCAGTGGCTCGACCGGCGGGGAACCAGGACGAGGGGCCTTTTTTTTTCCCCCTTCCCTCCGGATACAAATTTGTGTATCTGCCCACACCCTCGCAGAGGGTCTGGGCAGGGCGGCGCGGGCCCCCGGGGGCCGCCAGCCCAGGGCAGGAGGAGGGAAGGGGTCGGCGTGTGCAGGGGCCCGGGAAGGAGGGCACAGGCAGAAAGAACAAGTAAATCTGAGAAAAGCAAGGGGAAAAAAGCCAGATCATTAACGCACTGTAACACTGTAGACATATCAAGAAAGAGGGGATTCTGTTATAGGATTAATTTTCTTGTGGAGCACACTAGGTCATTTCCGGAATGATCAAGTGCCTTATCTTCTGTTTTCTTTGAGCTTTTCTCTTCACCACACTGAATTAAACCCTTCCTTACTGCTTATGTAAGCCACAGGATAGATGCTCCTGTACTTCATCGACCACTCTCATATCCGTGCAGACTGGGTGCAACTAGCAGGGGATGAAGGATGCTCTGGTGTTTCTCTGCACAGCTATAGACAGCCAAGCCATAAGGAATTGGATCCGATCAATTTTCACATTGAATTTCTTGAACGCTCCTCCCTGCAACATCCCACTTCATGCAAGCAGTATTACCACACTGATATCTATAGAGGAGGCTGAGCTTTCCCCATTAACTGCCAGCAACCAGGGCTAACTATCTGATGTACTTGCTTTGGAACAGTCGTACAGATGTGAGAGCATGCAGCATGGGGCAGAAACATCTACAAGATCAGACACTCCCAAAATTCCAGGGAAAAAAAAGCAGTTCAGAAAAGGGACAGCATTCAAAGAGATCAATATGGACACCAGTTTCTGCGAGTTATCTCCTGTCAGAATGTATTTGCTATTCCCTACACTGAGAGACAGCAGTATTTACTTGCTATCAAAGATTAAAAGGCAAGGATTAAAATCTAGATATGCAACCTCACCTATTCAGCTGCTACCCAGCTCTGAAAGTGTCTGAAGAAGTTGGACACTGCCCCAAAAATCCTCCTCAGGTGCCTGAGCATACACTTCTAAGCCTGCCTAGAGAGACCGCAGTCCTGACAGTGTCCAACAGCAATATATCAAGCTCATTGATATAATCAAGCTCACTGAGGAATTTCCCCAACTACTTTGCCTGATGCCAGGTGGTGTTTTGAGATCCTGCCTACCCCACTGGCCCTGGAGGGGATGAGAGGGCAGGGGGAAGCAAGCAGAGGATTGGTGTGACTCTCCCTGACTGTCTGCACTGGGTGGCTTGTCTCCGTGGGACAGCTGACAGCTAACTGGCTTTCATTTCCTCTCCAGGACCAGAAAAGCTGCAGCTGGTACTTTATACCGCTTTGTCCCCTCTCCCCATCACTGTTGTGTTTGGCATGAGAAAGCCAGCTCAGATGATCAACGAAGAACTAGTGACAGACATTTCAAACCAGTATTTCAGCGCTGTTCTGACAGGTAAGTCACGACAAAGGTGGATGCTCCCAGGGATTTTCTCACACACAGCCAGGGCTGAATCAATACCGTGTTCTTACATGCTGCTGAAGAGATCCTGCCCTGTCACTGAATCAGAAGCTTTTTCCTCCAGTTAAAAGAGCATGAACTTACCCACTTAGTAAAATAAAGCAGCAGCCAGGCCCAGGGTGCCTCCAGCCAGAACTCGGCTGTAATCACTCTGCAGGCTCTTCTCGCATGGAAGATTCACTGTCCTTTCAGCTTTACCAGCTGTAAGTCATGACGTGTGCTTGCAACTGAACGGTACCCCAAGGGATTAGTCCTGGAGGAACTGATCCTTCAGAGTCCTGCCCATTTCGGGTAAAACTCTCTCCAGACTGGAGGCCTGTAGATCCATACAAGCAACTGCACAGCAGGAAGCAGGTTCACAGTCTCTTGAAGAAGAAAGCACAGACCTTCCAAGTTCCCAGCAGCCCTGCTCTATTTCCAGCAAGGTTGAAAGCTCTGAAGTACCCACATTGGTCACATGTAAAAACAGCCAATCAGTAAAGTTCAAAACTGAATTGGTTCCTTGATTAAGAGCTTTCAGGGCCTCAGGACAAGATGGAAATATGGGCCATTTGGGTTTTTTTGGTTTAGTAATGCATTTCTCAAATTCATTTCTTGGTCTAGCTTCATCCTAGAGATGTTCTTCATGGAGCTGAGAGCAAACCTCACAGCGTCCTGTGCCTGCCAGTCCTTTCTCATTACTTTTGATGCACAGTCTCTGTGGAAACTAAAGCTAAAAATAATCACCCTCATCTCCTCTACTGGCACATACTGTTTTCTTCTCTAACTGTAACTGCTTAGTCTACCTGCATTTGCGATCTTCTGGGAAGGGACCCTACCAGTACCATGCCCATTTCCGCATGAGTCCTCTTCAGGGGTACTGCTGGTGCTGTGCCTGGGGTCATTGCATGTATGCTGTCACGAAGATGCTTCGTATGCCACAGTCACGGAATCACAGAATTTTCAGAGTTGGAAGGGACCTCTAGAGATCATCTAGTCCAAGTCCCCTGCTGACGCAGGAATGCCTAGAGCACATTACTCAGAACTGCATCCAGACGGGTCTTGAAAATCTCCAGAGAAGGGGACTCCACAACCTCCCTGGGCAGCCTGTTCCAGTGCTCTGTCACCCTCACCGTACAGAAGTTTTTTCTTAGGTTTGAATGGAACTTCCTATGTTCCAGCTTGTGCCCATTGCCCCTCATCCTGTCACTGGGAACCACTGAAAAGAGGCTGGCTCCATCCTCCTTCAACCCACCCTTTAGATATTTATAAGCACACTACTGGGAACCTCTGATAACCCTGAGTTCAGCTCTGAGCTTTTCCATCTCAAAGGACTGTATCTCCTCTGCTTTGGACACGTCAATAGTATATTGCGTTCTTTTCTCTCCTCTTCTGCTTCTGATCAGGGAATTTTGAGGGTGGCAGAGCACTGGAACAGGCTGCCCAGAGAGGTGGTGGAGTCTCCGGCTCTGGAGACATTCAAAACCCTCCTGGACGCCATCCTATGCAACCTGCTGTAGGTGAACCTGCTCTGGCAGGGGGGTTGGACTAGACGATCTCCAGAGGTCCCTTCCAACCCCTGTGATTCTGTGATCTCTTCTTTGCTGGCCAGCTCAACAAACAAAGTAAAACGTTCACCTGGATTGCAGGCTGTTTCCATAGTGTAATCATGACTTGTTTCAGGAGCGCTAGAAGCGCACTGCGTCAGTGAAGAGCCCAAAGACAATGCTGGCCCCTTTGATCAGAGGAAGGCTCCTGAGATGCAATACTCCATGAAACCTTTGTGTAAGAACAGTGTAATTTTGGTCTGAAGGTATCATAGCTTCCTTTTGCTGTGTTCAGACTAGGCCATTCCATGGCCAGAAAAAAAAAAAAAAAAAAAAA
>VFFE01007054.1:1920599-1993590 GCA_008921705.1 Burhinus oedicnemus | reverse complement strand
ATCCCCCCCCCCCCCCCCCCGGGCTGACAGAAAGAAGTGCTGGGCAACACCAGGCAGCTTTAGTCTGCAGGAACAATAGATAGTCCTCTCTACAGGAAAAATCAAGGCATCAGTGTAAAAAACCTTCTGTAGCACAGATAACTCATTCAGCTAGCAAGGTCAGCAATAGCTAAAGCCATGTCCCAGAAGCCACAAAGCTAATACGTTTGCATTGCTGTTACAGCAGAAAGGACTCAAGGCACATTCTTTCAGCACAGACTTATTTTATTATGCTCTTTGGACTGGAAGTTTACTATCATAAAGTCAGTAGTTCAGGCACACTGAACAATTTGGATTTGTGTTACATACACACTATTATGTCCATTTTCATTTAAACTGTTTAGAATGAAAACTGCTGAACTGCTTATTAGATTTGTCAAAACAAACATTTTCTGAGCAATTCGCAGAGCACCAGATATCTTAATAAAAAGTCCATGATAAGAACTAAATATTGCTCCCAATGAATAAGCTGAACAACATCAACAAAAACTTAGTCTTATTCAGACATCTCCAGTTATGTCCTTTCACACACAAGCATTGTTCATGCACCTCAAAAAGAATTCATAGAATCCCAGACACTAGCAGTTAGAATATATCAGCTTTGATTTCTACAGTGTTTGTAAGAGTTTTGGGCCATACTTTGCCATTTTTTTATTTAAGTGTTCAAGTCATCTATTGCACATGTATACACTCTCTCATCTTTGTTAATTAAGTTTATAGTGAAACTATAAGCTATCTTCTTGTTCAGAGATTGTCCCGAGCCATTAAATAGTAACAAGATAATAAAGACAGAAGTAATGTCCTTCCAGACAGGCCTGTCAGGAGATTTGATGCAATAATCTGAATGGAAACCAACATGTGATGGCTGCAGCTCTGACAGAGCTACAAGTTTTACTCAGAGGGCTTTTTCAAGGTATCACTGACAGGAAGAAGCTGAACTGCATTTTCACATGCCTTAGTTGCATTTACATTTCATTTTTCAGCCAAGGCTTGTTAGACCTAAAGAACTGGCAGTAATAACCCAAACGCAGTTGCTTCTCACCCATTCCTCCTATGAGGCTAATTTAAGAACCTCAAAGGGTCAGCATCCAGATAACCTCAACATTTTGCTGTTCAAAAACTGTAATAAAAAGCCGCACAGTTTCAAAAGGCATAGTATATTTCAAGATAATTAAACACTTCAGTTAGAGTATCCAAGACCTTATATCAAACCATAGTACAAAACAGAAGTTTGTACAAAATATTATCAGTTCTTATTGAAGTGGATCCTAAAGGCTCCATGCTCTTGGCAGTGTGATGTAAAAGTGGAAGCATTTCAAAGTATGACCTTGTTTTTATATTCCTCTTTGAGTTGAATATATTCCTGGACTTTGAGAAATTCTCTTTGATTGGTTGTGTAGGTTGGTGTCCTTATATACAAACCAAATATTTCCTCCCCATAAAACCATATTAAGCAAGCCAAACACCTGTAGGTTTAGAAAAAAGTGAGATTAAGGCTTTTTTTTAAAAAAAAAAAAACAACAAAACAAAAAAACCAAACACAAACCCAACTCTAGAATATGACTTCAAGGCAAGCCAAAAAACAACCACTATCTTTGGCACCCCTGAAGATATTTCCACATGCTTTAGAGTATTACAAGCTATTTTAACAGACCCCTTTGGAAGTCAGATAGTCAACTTACTCTTTCCTTTGCATGGAATTAGACCAATTCTTTTCAGTCACTCAGCACCTCTGCATATGCACATCCAGAGCATATGACTAATTATTACTGGGCCAATGAATAACAGCCAGAGTTTTGAAAAGCAGGATTCACTAGGAAGATCATACAGTAAGCCTCATTTCCCCTGCTGTAAAGAGTTCTTTCTATGATCATGAGCTTTTTAACCATTGTATTACAAGGAACCTCTATTTGATGTGCAAAAATGCTCACAGTTGACTAAAAAGCTAGGTTCAGCACCAAAAACAGAGCAGGAAGCGTAGTGTTTCCTCCTTGCTTATATCAGTCAAAAAACCACTTAGGTGGCTCAGTAAGATATTATAAGGTGCTGTTGGCTACAGACAGAAATAATAGAGACTCAAATGTGTCTGGAAATGCTGCATCTAGCAGCTCTAGAGACAGATTCTACAAGTTGTTTCTCTTAATTTCTTTGAAGAAACAAGTTTCCTTCTAAAGAAAAACTTTGGTTGTGTTTTACCACAGTATTAATGGGTTTGAATGACTGATGACCCATAAAGCAATCTTAACACATAAAGCAACACATGCAATCAGTGGAACAGGGCTCTCAGGTGCCATTGGCTATTTTCTAACACATTTATTGTACCCATATGGTGGAAGGCATACATACCACAGACACATTCAGAGTTCCCATGCTGGTCACAGAAGCAAAGTGACAAGTTGTTCCTGGTGCGTTGCAAGATTCAATTCCTGGAATAATGCTGGCCCCTGTGGATGTTTTGATATCAGCAAGTGCCTTTGCCCAAGCAGAAGTACTGACCAGCCACAGAAAGGCTGTTATGACAGTGATAGCCAAGTCCTACAGAAGACAAGTGCTCATTATTAGGTTAAAAAAAATTGCATAAATGTACTTGAGAGCAAGGCAGAGACAGTATCAATTATACCACCAAAATAACTGTATCAGTGCTAACATTAACAAGCAAATTTAGCTATTAACATTGTTATATTCTGTGTCAATAACCAGCTAGAAAACTGTGTGTCTTTTGCATCTATCAAGCATAAGCAATCTTATCCTTTGTAAGAAATTAGTCTCTAGAATCAGATGTATAGCACTTATAAAAATTTAAAGTTATAAAAATTTAAGTCAAATTTTTGTAAAGTGGGGGTGGCAGGGGAGAAGGAGAAAAGGATTTAAATCTGGATGGCTGATATGCTAAAATTTGGCTTGAAAGGTCACTAGGTCTGTTTCTGGGCATGTTCTGAAATTTCTCACTCTGAGGATCAGGGCTTTGGTATTTAAGGTGACTAAAATTCACAAGATGACTATTTCCCTCTGCCAAACACATCTGCACAGCAGGTGCTCTACACAAGGAAAATTCCTAGAGACTAAGAGAGGAGATTCCACCTATGGAACAATTGTAAATTCAAATCATGATACAAAAGAAAAGTTGTGGTGAAGACACAGATCACCTGAGAAGGTGGAACTTCATTCCACTCTGCTTCAATAACTGCAGAAGGTATGATGCTATGAATGTTCAAGGGCTTTGGGTTCCCTTTTCTCCTTGAGTGCTGTACTGACTAGTTTGAGATACTTGTGTTCATGCACCATCTAACTTTTGGAACTACTCAATATTCCTAAGTTATTCAGATATTCTTGTATTAGCAGTATTTCTCATCTCTCTGTGGTTTCAAAGGCAAAATATTAAAAAGTCTTAGTATTACTTACAGTTAGTGGAAACTTGGTATTTTGCTGATACACATGCTTATATCCAATATATACCACAAGGGCAGTAATGCAGTAGAGGAATACCAACACTGCAAGTGTAACAAAGAACTGTGCAGAAGAGGAGAAGTTGCCCACAAGATAGACGTCAGTCCAAGTCCCACCACAGCGTTTTGGGTCTGGTGCACTAAATACAACAGTATTCAGCCTGCAAATATTGTATCTTTCATGTAGTTAGAGTTTACTATACAGTGAAAACTTCATAGAGTTATACTTCACAATAACAGTGCTTCAGCATTCTGCTTGTATAAGTTTAATCTAAAAGACAATTTATATTTGCATAATATATCAGTTATACAACACAATGATTTGTCAGGATATCTGAATATTGATCCCCATCCTACACCTGAGATATGCAACAGCAACTTCAGGAGAATAATCTTAATCTTATCTTTAGAGCAACTGAAGAAAGAAACCCCAATTTGGATGCAGATTTAACATTGTTTTTGAGATTGGCAGTTAAACAAGGGGATCAGGACTTAAAAGCCACCAAGTTGCATTACAGCTACAGGAAAATGCAAGCACAGAAAGTTCAGTAAAACCTGTGTAACTTAGCAGCAACCACTCAGTGACCAGCACAGAATCATCTCAGATTCCCACTCTCCCCTCCAGGTGCTGTTATGATGCTGATTTTTATGACCAAATTTTATACTTCTGTAGTAGCTTTTACTAGCTGGCCTCTGAATCCATTTCTATACTTACATCTATGCTTACTGAAGACATATGGAACACTGACTCCACACTTGTTGTAACTGTGTGACTGCGAGAACAGAGGAAGCCTTCCTCCTCATGCTCTGTGAAAGGAGCTCATCTCTACAAGACCACTACAATGACACTGGAGTATTTAGCTTTTATGTACTCAGAACTCTCACCAAGACCATAGTGGAATAAACTGAAAAGTAAGTATTTTCCACTCAGTCTTTAAACAGAAATATGATAATGGCACATCCAAAATAATCTTGTCTGGGCCTCCAAAGCAACTACAAATTGATGAAGAAATAGGCTGTTAAAATTAATTGTATTGTTTTGCTTATTAATTACCTTCTGTAGCATTCACACACTGCTAGAATAGAGCTTAAGGCAGGGTGATACAAAGCAGTAATACAGCCTGTTGCCATTTCTACCTACTTCTTGCTATAGGGCACTGACAACCACAATGCTTTGAACAGTTACAACTAAGTATTTATTGCTACCACACAGCAAGCCAGAGGTTTCACATGTTCATTCAGGTATATACAGTAAGTACATATTCTTAGGGAGACAGATGGGGAAAAAAGCAAATAATAAATAATTACTTTATGAGCGACAACTGAAGAACTAATACTCACCTGAATGGATAAGCAAAAGCAGCTGTAACTGTTTTGTTTACCACACCTTTGCAGGAAACTAGAAGGGTAGTTTCACCTTGAAAGCCTCCACATGTGGCAAAAACAAAGATGGAAAAAATCTATAGGAATTGATACATAGACATATTAGTGCACACCACTAGAGCTCAAAGGAAATAACATTTAGCTGAAACAGCTAACAAAGGCAAGAAATAGAGATGAAGTTAGCAATGGTAAAGTGTGAAGTGATGTCAAGAGGCAATGAAAATGTTGAATTTCTATAATCCAAAAACACGAGCAACACCACTAACAAAATCCCATTTGAAAGTTCTTTTTGTTTGTACTTTTCTTAGATCTACAGCAAAAGTTTTTTGTTTTGCCTTTTTTTTTTAATACTAAAAGCCAGCACAGTATCTCTTACAGCTGGTAAGGGATGTATTTTTAGGAGTCTCAGATAGCCACAACTGTAGATTAGAGTAGCTAGAAGGCATGTGCTCAGACTACTGCACATCAGCTTCAATCTCTAAGTAGCTTTTGTTTTCCCTTTGTTCACTAGCAAAACCCTAAAGCCCCTATAATCAGAAGGCACAACACACAGCAGCACAAGTTACCATGAAAAACTTGAAATTAGCACATAGATTTTATGTATCTGCAGAACTGTTTTCTTCACTTCTAGCCAGAGGACCTGGCTGAAGAGAAGCCTTGTGTTGAACATCCACCACCACGAGCCAGGGAGCAGCCAGCCTATTAGCACACACATCTTCAGGCCTACCCAGCTAGGGCACAGGAGCAAACCCAGACCTGGGAAAGGAGAAGAAACAGCCCCACAAGGAGAATGAGGCTTCCCCCTGTGCCTCCCCAGCCCCACTCACCCACTCAAGAACCTTAACGAAGCCCAGGGGCTCCAGGAGCAAGCCCAAGTCCACCCTTAAGCCAGCCATCCAGGGACACACCAACAAGAGCACCAGAGACCCACACCACCACCCATCCACAGCTGCAGCCCCACACCAGCACCTCCCTATAGGGCCCGTCCCTGTACTCCTCCCTGCCACACCCCTGCCACACCCACCTACCTCACGCTGGGGCTGGCCCCACCCCTGTCACCTCACGCTGGGGCTGGTCCCAGTCACAGTTACCTCATGCTGGGGCTCTTCAGCCCCAAATCCAAGGCCAGGGGAGGCCGGGCCCCAGTGGGAGAGGAGAGCCCAGCTGTGGGGGGTGGGTGCCACTGCCATGGAGGACCTTGTCTGTGGGCCAGGGAAACAGCGCAGTAACTGTCACACAAAGGAACAGCTTCGGCCATTTTGTGGAGTGAGGCAGCAGTGACGCCCTTCCTTCCTGCCCCAGGAGGCTGAAGGGGCTGCAGTTGGCTGAAGCTAGAAGGTGCTGCCATGTGGCGTGAGGGCTGTGTCCTCGTGGCCAAGCCTCACAAGAGGGACGGCAGGTAGCCAGGCAGAGGACAGCATGGTTCAGAGGATCCTCTGTGCCATACCTTGATTTTGGGCTTAGAGATTTTATAAGCAAACAAAGCAGAGGCTCTTGACAATTCATGTGTGGCGGAAGCTTGCTGAATTCTCATCAACTAAGTGATTTTTGTTGTGATTGTGTTGATACATTAATCTTCACTGAAACCGAAACTTGTGCTGAAGAAGAGCTGAGGCCTGTGAGAGGGGCTGCCCTCTGCCCTCCTCCCTGACCGGCGAGCACAGCTAGCCAAGGCAGCCAATGGACACAGCACTCGCTGCAGCAGTTTCCTGGCTCTGCTTCAAGATCTGCTAGAAGCTTCTTCTAGGATTGCTGGGGGACTCCTGGGAAACCCTCTGAGGAACTTGAGGGTGTCTGGTGCTGCTCTTGGGAAGGGATAGCTATGGGAGGCTGTGGCTGCTTCTAGCAATATCTAACTGATCTAGCAGCTTCTAGCAAGCTCTGTGAGCTGCTCCTGGCCAAAGGCTGCTGGGAGGTTTTGTCCCAGCTGAGCCTTGTTACGGCTGCCAGGCAGCCTTGCAGCAGGTGCTGTAGAGATGCTAATGGAAGAGCTGGCTTGGAGTGCAGCTCCTGGGTATCGTTAGTGGGTGCAGCAGTTTGTGCAGAAGGGGTCCAGCAGCCTTCACAGAGCAGCATACGCGTGCCTAGCCGTGGTGGTGGTGTGCTGTGGGTCATGGTCCCCAGCAGTGTCTGGATCAGCTGTCCCCAGTGCATCAGGGGCCTTGGCTCAGACTGAACTGCTGAGGGATGGTGCAGCTCTCCTGTCTTAGGGCTGGGGAGGGGGGCCTGGGGTCTCTCACTGGGGCTGGGAAATACAGGCTCCTTGCCTGTAGGTGTGCATAGGTGGAAAGTGTGTGTCACCAGGAGCTGTGGGAGGAGGTGATCAGCCTATACAGCATCAGAGATAATGAGAAAGGGATCAGGTGGATCTTGTGCGAGACCCTGCAGCTTCAGGAACTTGAATCTACTTCATTGCTATAGGAGGGGCAGGCAGAGTCTGTGCTCATCAGGTCAGGAAATGGAGACTCCCCATGACGGTGAAGGCTGAAAGCTTGTGAATCCTGGCACTGGAGGGTGGCTGCAGCTGCAGATCAGAGTCAGTACCCTGGTAGCAGACAAGGCGTTGGGAACTTCCTCCAATGAAGCCTCTGTGCCAGATGAGCCTGAGTCATGCAGGAGCACCAGGAGGAAGAGGTGACTGACAGTGGAGGGAAAGTCCCTGCTGCATGGGATGGAGGCCCCTACCTGCTGACCCAACCTGCTGTCTAGGAAGGTTTGCTACTCACCAGGGGCTTGGATCGAGGGTGTTGTGGAGCAACAAGCTTCAGACTATGAATCCCTGCTGCTCTTCCACATGGGCACCCACAATACTGCCAGGGGAGACGTGGAGCATTTCAAGCATGACTACTATGTTATTCTGGGGAGGCAATCAACATCTTGGGGGCTTGGATGGTTTTATCCTCATTTTTTCTAGTGATGAAGAAGTGCTTGAGGAGGAGTGAACAGATCCTGCAGGTCAACAATTGCTTGCACAGCTGGTGTTGATAAAAGAGATTCAGCTTTTATGACCATGGAACCCTCTCTGAAGACTGAGGACTCCTGAGAAAAGATGGGATCCACCTGACTAAATAGGGCAAAAGCATCTTTTCAACAGGCTGGCCGATCTGCTGAGGAGAGATTTAAATGAGGAGTGATGGGTGTGGCACTAGGGGAAGAGATGACCACCTACTGTTAAGTGAGGAAGTGGTGGATTGCTTTGGTAAGCAAAGGGTACAGGGTGATATGATTTCAAGGAGGGATTTTTGAAAACAACAAAACAGGGTAGAAGCTTCTCCCCTCAAGTGTATGTATGCATATAAAGAAGTACTCACAGGACAGCATTATGGGGAAGCTCTTTTCTTGGAAGTCAGCATGAGTGAGTTCCTGTATGCTAACACACGCAGCATGGGAAATGGGAGGTATTAGAGGTCTGTGTGCACTTGCAGGTCTATGATCTCATTTTGATCATGGAGCCAGGGTGGGTGGGATAGCTCACAGGATGGGAGTGTTGCCATGGATGGATACGGGCTCCTTAGCAAGGGTGAACCAGGATGGTGAGGAGGTAGAGATGCCCTTTATGTGAGAGAGCAGAAGGTGTGCATGGAGCTCTGCCTTAAGATGGATGATGAGTTAGCTGAGAGTTTATGGGCTAGGATTAGACAGTGGGCAGACCAACATGGGTGATGCTAGTGTAGCTGGCTGCTACAAACTACCTGATCAGGAAGAAGTAGAGGTGACTTTCTTGTGATAACCAGAAGGTGGCCCTGGTCCTCAGGGGGAACTTCAAGTACCTGCTGGAAGGGCAACACAGCAGGGCACAAGCAATCCAGGTGGTTTTTGGAGTGCAGTGATAAAAGCTCACTCATGCAGGTGATGGAGGGGCTGCCAAGGTGAGGTGCTCTATGGACTTGATACTTACAGATAAGGACTGGTCAGGGATATGGAGGCTGGGAGCAGCCTTGGTTGAGTTTGCTCTGTGACAGATGTTACTACTGTGGATAAGTTGTGGGAGGCTAGCCAAGGGTGGGAATACATGAGGAAGCTGCCAGGTTGGGGAATACATATGGGTATGGTAACAAAGAGTCAGTCTTTCAAGTGGCCTGAGGCTGCACTGCTGCAAAACATTGGCAGCAGGGTGGGATGTTCTCACAGTTTGAGAAGGATTTTTGACCTTAGCTTTCTGCTCAACAAGCAAGAGAGGTGCTGAGATTTGCCTGCTGTTATGGGCTCCTGGAGACAGTCCAAGTTTAAAGCTGTGGAAAGGATGGCTCTTCCCTTTCTTTCACTGCTATGTTACAAATACAGCTGGTGTCCAGCCTCGCAGCCTCCTCCCTGACTGGTGACTTCTGCCTTGTTCTTGTTTGTACTTGTAAGCATAACATGGACACAAAATGTGGTCAAACCCTAGTTGTCAAATTTTGATGTTCCTGTCCTTGAGGGTTATAGAAACTCTTAAAATGAATAGAATAGGCTCCTTTATTACATGAAAATGATATTGTTCATACCTCAAAATACAATAAATTAGTATCACTGATTCTATTAATTCCAGTATCTGTAAACAGCTTTTAAAGCTGATGTAACTGTAGACTTGTTAGGATCACTACTAAGCTCATACTTAATGTATGAGTTTGCTGTTAAGATCAACTTGCAGATTAGTAACTAATTATTAGAAATGATGACTAGTTGGCCTGTATATTGGAAATCTCAAGAATATGCATTTGTGGGTAAGAACCACACCTGGTGCAGAGTGTACTGAAGGGTGAGAGCACCTGTGTGGCAAGGGCTACCTGTGGATCTTTCCTTGGCAGAGTGAGGCCATTCTGGAAGCTGGGAACAGGGTGCTATGCCTCCCAAGACTCTAGCAGAATGTACAGGTGTCACCAAACATATATTAAAATTAACTTTTAAAATGTTGCGTTGTCTTACTTTGTCATGGGGGTAGAGCATTCCTAGATGTGTGCAGGCTTTTGAAGCACAAAAATGATCAGCTGCTCCTCGGAGCACACTACTAAAACACTCTTTGTACTGTTAGAAATCACAGCAGGGTATCACAGGAATGTGAACCCCTAGGGTAAGAGGGGCCTAAATCAGCAGTCTGCATAATGGCACCTTGCATTTCCAAGTGAAGATGACAAGATCTGTGAGGCTCTGGACCTCCTGTGTAGGGTCTGATGTGGTCTTGGGCACAGCTCAATCTCCTACAAATGTGTTGCTCTCCAGCGCCATCAGCCCTTTAGTACCACAGGGCCAGAGCTGTCTGCCTGAGCCTTCATCCTGCATTTTCAGGGGTGTTTTAGATAGGCTCAGCAAAGGCTGTCCATGATAAGGTCTAAGACAATAAAACTAGTTATTTCATTACTTAAAATGAACTTCTAATTTGTCTTCCTCAGATATATCATTGACAGGCGTTGCAAGGGGAGAACTGTAATCTGATTTTTGGTGCTGAAATTAATCCCTCTTGAAGTCAATGGAGTTGAACAGTGGGTGCAAATTAGGGAACAACACCATAGCAGAGCTGTGCAAATCTCCTAGGGTGTCTCTCATGGGAATATTGCAATGGCACAACTAAAACCTGCTTTAGTTTGGGCTGTGCAGGTCTTGTAGGACCAAAGTCCAATGGGGGAGTCTCTGTGGAACTGACAGTGCTTTTTATGTATTTCATGGTGATGTTTCTAAAGCAGCTGGTGAAATGCCCTCTGATCTTGTAAGGGTCTGTCAGAGTTCAATGCTGTTTCACCTGAATTAAATAAGCAGTGGCTGAACCAGGAAAACGTAGCCTATGAAAGACCATTTATGCGCCCTACTCTCCATATAATACAAGAATCTCACAAAAAAACCCCCCATGATCCAGACAAGCAGTGCTGAGGGTTCACGCCACCTTGATTAGCTTAGCTGCCTGAATAGCCAGTGCCTTTAAGGAGTAAAAGAGGAATATAAAAAAAAAAAATAATAAAATGGGACAGACCAAGATAAAAGATGGAATATCTATTTGCTCATCATCTCCACATCCTTCATGCCCAAGAAAAACTGTTCCATACATAAGTGGCATCTAAAGTCCTGGTTCAGTCTAAATGAACTCCCTGACCCCCATTCAATATGTCTCAGTATTTTTTTTTTTCCTCTGTCCTCCTTCTTCCCCATCTTCTAGTTAAACCCTATAAGCAATGTATCTCCCTAAAAATACATATAGGCACTTGTTTGATTCCTCTCCTTTTCTACTTGTCAGTTAGTTAAAAGTATTTCATTATTTAAAGCATTCTTCAAAAGCGCTTTCACCCCTGATTGATATTTCCCTCCCCCCCCCCCCAAGTCTTTTCAGGTGTCAGATGTCTCGTATGGATGTACTGTGAGCTATATGCAATGTTCTAGCTGTGAGCTCATTAATTCAAAATTGGAAAAGGCTCTTAATTTTTCACTCCATATAACTTATCTCTCTGCTGGGGTTAAAAGTATTTTGGAACATTTTTGCTAGTGGATTGCACTCCAAAGCGATATCAAACACTTCAAATATAGATAGTACTTCCACAGGGCCAATTTCATAAACTAAAACCAACTCTGAATCAAATCTCTGCAAGGAAGAATTTAAGCAGGTAGACTGTATACTGTTTAAGAGCACCGAAAAGGCCCACTACAAGAAAAGAGTTATCTTGCTTGGAAAATCAGTTTGGCTTAGAGAGAAAGTAACAGAAATATAAAAAATACGTAGCAAATGGGAGAAGAGAGAAGTTGGTAATAATGAATATAAATTAGAAGGCAGCCTATTGCAAAAAAGTGATAAGCAAGCAAATGGACTGAGGGACCAGTATATGGTCTGCAGACTTGCAGACATCAGCAATGCATTTTTGAAACACAGGAGGAAGAAAAGAGATTATACCAAAGTGAATAGACAGAAATTATGGAAATCAACATTAAAAAAAAAAAAAGAAAAAAAGGCTGGAATGACCAGTATTATATTTTGTATTTGGGAAAGAGCAGGAAAGTATTAATATGCTAATCATGTAATAAATCCTTTTCACTCCAGCAGGGCTCAGGGGAGTGTGGAGTCACATCTGCGAAAGCTTTTAAATCAGTTGTCAATACCCAGCAACCTCAGTTTGGACAGGGCTGATAAAGGAGCTCTTATAATATGAACAACAATTGCTGGTCATCTTTGAAACACTGGTCAGGATCCAGGTGTCTGATGTTATGGTAACATATCCGTTTATCATTCCTAAGAAAAAAGATGAAGTGACTGATGCAGAATCCTCTTGATAGAGAATTAAATTAGAAAAATATAGTTAACGTCAATCTACACGGTCATTTGGGAGTTAGTTTTTGCCAATTAGCCTATGTTTAAGCCTGTGCTTAAGCAGTGATGATCAAAAGACTGGACTGATGCAGTTAATAGTTGCCACTGTAGCACACTAGATATTTGACCTGGTACTTGATGAATCTAGAAGGATATAAAGCTGATGTGAAACACTGATTTAATTAGAAACTAGGTAACTGATAGGTCTTAAACCGAAAAGCAATATGATTCGTGTATGTGGGGGGAAATCCTCAGTATACCGAGTCCCATTCTTTGGAAAATAAAACCAAAACTGTGTGGTTTATATAGCTGGTCTCACGGTGTCTGACTAGGCTGTGGGAGAGACCAACAGGATTCCTGTCTGCCCTGGGGAGATGTGCCTCCAACAGAGGCAGCAAAGCGCTAGTGCCCCTGTGCAAGGAGTGAGTGAGCTTCCTCTGGAGCATTGTTGAGCAGTCTCATTCACTAATGCTTGAGGAAGATTAATTCAAACTACCTGGATGATTAAGGGTCATGGAGTGCTCATTTTCTTAGACTGAAAGAATTTGGGTGGTTTAGCTTAGCAAAATGAAGGGTAACTGAAGGTATTACTGCTGGCTTGAAGTACACCAGGGAGTAGGTGCAGGGAAGGCAGAGATTTATACTAAAAGACAGTTTTACCACAGGGATCACTGCATATAATCAAAGAATATAATTTATGCTGAATGTAAAGTGTGAGTATGAGATTCTGGAAGTTACTTAGAACAGAAGGCAAACACTGGAGGTTGTTTTAAGAGGGAGTTCAGAACAGTTGTATTGTTGCTTGTGATAGCAGTGGAAAAAAACTTGATGATTCATGATGTTCTTTTCCAATCCTAATTCCCTACACAGGCCAAACAAGGATTAATCCAGGGAAGTCCTGAACTCTGTGTTTATAGATAAAGCAAGAATGGATGATTAAGTTAATACTTATCTGGCAGGGGAGACACCATTGCACGGGACCACTCTGCCCACAATACTGTCTGTTCAGCAGGTCTGCTGTAACATTGAAAACTCAAGGTGGGGAAAGTGCTTTTCTTCCTCCCATATTAAATAAATAGCACCTGCCAAATTGCTGTCTACAGGTAGCTTCTGGTGATGTAATAAGCTGCATTTTTCTATTTTGTTAGCTATCTATCTGCTTTCTAGTATCTTTGCATCATTTTATTTGCTTGTGCACTCTGATGTTTTAAACCTTTCCTCTTTAGACCTGTTAGTATATTTATTATTCCTTTTATTTCTCTTTTGGCTCTCTAATAACAATGCTAAGTTACATTGTTCTTTTTTCCTGATCTCTATGGCACCCCCTTTGCCTTTTCTCCAAGACTTTGGATATCAACGTTTGATGTCTTTTGCTAGAAGTCCTTGAGACATTTTTCACTGCATGTGCCATTCATCTGTCATACCCAAGTAGGTTTTAAGTCCTGTGGTTAATACAAGTTAGATTTTCTGAGGCACTGTATCAAAAATTTAAAAAAAAAAAAAAAAATCTAGGCATTTTACACTGACTGCCTTTATTTCCTTTACTCATAGCAGCTTAGTTACTTCTGAACTATTATGTTGCTTATTAGTACCCGTGCTGCCTTGAATTTTAATTTTCTACTGCTGCATATGTAAAAATTCTTGTTATTCTCCTTATTCTCTCCGTGGAAGCTACTGAAGGGCAGGCAGTCATGTCGTGTGTGTTTGTGTCCCATCATTTCTGTGTACATTTTCCAAATGGCAGCCCTTCCCAGAGAGGTGGTAGCTCCCCTGGAGGATGCTTCAGATCAGGAGTTCCTTGTAGCCACTCTTGCCTCCCAGGCAGTGTGATTTCCACGTGGAATCACAATCTACAAATGAATGCTGTGGCTTAATTTTCATAGCTCATCACTTTGTAGGTGTTAACTAGGTAGCTGTGAGAGCTAGCCTGCATGGTATGCTGGTATGTTCTGTAAATACACCTTGGAAAGTCATCGCTGAAGACAGAGCTCTGGAATGTAACAATTAACTGTAAACGACAAAGGATATGATGTATGCACTTGGAATAAAAATTCTAAATTACACTGTAGACTTATGAATCTTCAGTCAGAATTAATTTAGTTGCTCACTGGAAGGATTTTAGCTGGGAGTGCTGAGTGGCTGCAGAACTGCGCAGACAGAATCCTGTTCTACCATCTAGTGGCATGTTGTGACAGTGCACACTGTGGAAATTGCCTCTTTTCAGGGTAAGGAGGTTATTATTAATTTAATAAATTATGATTAATTTATGTTTGTCATCTGTGAAACCAAACAGAATTTCTTGGTTGAAGGGAAGACATTAAGAATACCATAGATGCTGATTTAAAGTGGAAAGCATGGAGAAAAGGAGGTAGAAGATATTCTCTGCTTCAGCCAGTCCAGTTAAGCTTGGTGTGGGCATCAGCAGCAATCCCCTAATATATGTTAGTCTCACTAAAGCCTAGCATTTTCCACTACACAGCAAAGCACACCTCTGTAATGCTGTTATTAAATTATTTTTTGATGAATCTGGAAATCAGAAAACCCCTTCCCTTTCCCCTCTCTTTATTTTCTTACAGCAATCTCTGAGAACTAACCTAGTAAGTTGAGTTTTGACCATATCATGCCACTTTCAGGCAGTATCTGTCCATTGCACTTCAGCCTACTGCTGTGATTTCTGGTGCTTTATGTGCTGCTTGGTTGGCACTGCCAGTTAAACATACTTCTGGTTTTGGCTGAGACAGAGTTAATTTTCTTCCTCGTAGCTGGTATAGTGCTGTGTTTTGGATTTAGGATGAGAATAATGTTGCTAACACACTGATGGTTTAGTTGTTGCTGAGCAGTGCTTGCACTAAGTCAAGGACTTTTCGGCTTCTCATACTGCCCTGCCAGGAAGGAGGCTGGGGGCGCACAAGAAGCTGGGAGGGGACACAGCCAGGACAGCTGACCCCAACTGGCCAAAGGGATATTCCATACCATATGATGTCATGCTCAGCATATAAAGCTGGGGGGAGTTGGCCGGGTTGTGGTGGCAGCTGCTCAGGGACTGGCTGGGCATCAGTTGGCGGGTGGTGAGCAATTGCATTGTGCATCCCTTGTTTTGTATATTCTTTTATCATCATTATTATTACTATTTTCCCCTTCCTTTTCTGTCCTATTAAGCTGTCTTTATCTCAACCCATGAGTTTTTACCTTGTTTTCCCTGATTTTCTCTCCCCTATCCCACTGTGGGGTAGTGCATGAACAGCTGTGTGGTGTTTAGCTGCCTGCCGGGTTAAACTACAACAATACTCCATCCACGGCCACACTGTTCTCTGTGGAAGTTTATACTGTCACACATTTAAACTGACCAGAACAAAACCCAAACCTATGAATAGGTTCTTTTTTTTTTTTTTTTTTTTTTTGGTACCAAATGGATGTGCAAAAGCTTGTGCTGGCACAAAGGAAGAGGTAGTTTGGAGCAAGATCCCAGGAGTGTTCAGAACACAAAGAGCAGGAGAACTTGGCTCTCAGCAGAAAATGCAGGGTAGGACGAAATCCCTTGGGAGCTCCCAAATGTACTGAATTGGACTCAGGATCAGCTCAGATCTATATACCAGTTGCAAAGGGCCTGTTGCAGCATGCTAAAGAATCTTTAAAATGTGTCCATTTATCTGATGGATGAGTAAAATGCAGCATCCACTCTACATGCTGAACTACTGCTGCTATGCTGCTGTGCAGCTAATGCTGCTATAAAAATTGTTTGCATTTCTAACCAAATCTCATTAGAAGTTTATGTATAATTAATTCTACAATTAAGCTGAACGCATTACTTCTTTTTGTGCTTTATTTTTCTTGAAGGTTCGATTTCCCAACTGTTGACAAAGGATGTGTTAATGACATCATTATGAAGTTCTGTTGTTTACTGTTTTCTTCAACAAGTAGTAATTTTATTGACTTTGGCAGAGAGATTGGTGTTTTGCAGGATTTCAATAGATTTTGTGACACAGAGGCATAATATAAACCAAGATGTTCCAGAATAAACAGGACTATTACTACCAGATGGAAATAGTCCTGAAGCATTATTGAACTTGAAAAAACAAAAACATTTTAGGAAAAACATTTTAGGAGTCAGCTTAATCATCTTGAAAACAATATCTAAGTATAAAATATTGGTTTTGAGAAAACAATGGAAGGATATAAATAGTAATTATTTCAGATCTTGCTACTTTATTGTCTGCGCAAATATTTAGAATATGCTAGTCTTTAAAAGCTATGTCAACACACTTGAGTTAGTGAGCTAACTCTACAAAGTAATTTGAGTCTGAAATGAGATATTTCTGATTATAAGACAAATCAAGGCAGCTAAAACTCAGAGGATATTCTGGCAGCAAACTTCAATATACATGAACTTAGAGACAGTAGATATTGGCTGACCTTATTTGTAGAGCTGGTCAAGTGTGATTTTTAGATGAATTCTAAATTTATCCTGGTAACAATAGCTTATGCAATCAGTGGATAATGAGCCCTGACACATGACAGGTTTATAACTCAAATCCAGGTCATGGACATCAGGCCACAAAATAAAAATTAATCTATTCAACAGTACAAGTATTTCTTATTCTAAATGGTGAGAAAGGAAGTCTTTTGTTCTTGGGTGGAATAACTGTACACAAATGCAGATGGTCAAGCAGGTATTACTTCTCTGCCAAATGAGACACAATAGATGTTCTTAAAGAATCTGTTAAGAACTTGGAAGCAATGCAGTGCACTGAGTGGATTGTATCTTTTTGATCACAAATTGTAAAAATACATATGGATTAAATAAAATGCAAACAGCCATGGTAAGTAAAGTGAGAACTGAAATAAAGGGCATAATAAAATTAAAGTGTTGCTATGTTATTCAGTTATTATCTGACCAGATTAAATTTTCTAGAAAACAAACCACAAACCAAACAAGTCTCAAGCAGCCTATATAAATAAAAAAGCCTTTCTTAATGTCATTAAATGCAAATGCTACTCAGTGAAAGAAAATAGTTCATAAATCCTTAGTCCAACAGTTCATAGCCTTCCAAATGCAAGGGTGAGCTCTCATTTTCATGGAAGCCGAGAGTTTGGCCAAGTCCAACTTCACGTAAAAAAAGCAAACTATACTCTTGGCACTGTAGTTTGGTACCTACATGTTTAACATCTTTCCTCCAAGACTCTACGTTTAGCAGAAACAAACTGAGTAAGTGCATGGTGACCCCAGGCCTCTTCTTGCTACATCCAGAGTCAGGGAATAAATTAAGCCACTGCCGATACCTGCCTTCACAGTGCAGGCTTCAAGAGGAGCACAATTTTTGGCAGAAAATGGTCCAAGTGAGGATACCAGTTGAGAAAGAAGATATTGCAATGTCGCCAAATTATCCTAGGAAAGCAATATCAGAGAAAACAGAAGAAAAGGATCTCCTATAGGCTACCTGACAAGTCCAGACCTTCAAAGACTTGGGCTGTAAAAAACTGGCCCTCACAGCAAGGTTTTTAAAAATCAAGTTTAAGATTTTTATTTCCAGTTTAATTTTTAAAAAGTCTTCTTGTCTTTCCAGAGCCTTATCGATGCGGTGAATGGCAGTATAAATGCAGTGTAAAATGTAGTATCAAATACAGAAGAAAGACTTAGTTTCCTAAGATGCTTCAGCTGCAGTAAATTAAATGTGGCTGGGGACCTTCCTGGACATGGAGACCAGCTGACATAATACTATCTGACTCTCCACTCATAAAGCCTCAGCCTCCGAACCATGGTGCCTGTATGACCTTGCGAGAACCATCTCTGGACCATCCTCACTCCTGAACTGTGCCTGCGAATTATTTGGGAGCATGTCCATGTGTCCAATTCCTGCCTCGGAGTGCTTCACCAGTTTGCTGACTGACAACGCACCACAGCAGGTGGCTTTCCTTGCCACTCTTGAATTTCCTTATATAGAAGCAGCATTTTTGTGGGAGGGCTGGAGCACCTTTAGAGGAAGATTAAATTTCCAGGGATCTCCTTCTTGTTCCCTGTTGCAGTGCCTTTCATTGCTCTCCCACCTCTCCAGGCACTTAACTGCTTGTGTCAGTCCTTGCAAGCCTGATTTCTCCCTTCAGCCATCACCCCCCTCCTTCATACCGCCTCCGTTTTTCACAGGATCTCTCTCATGTTCATCAGTCCCGGGGGAATTTTTCCAGCCTCCTGTGATAGGAGATAGAAGGCAGCAGGAGGCTGGCAAGAAGCCAGACAGGCAGGGGAATAATAATGCTGCCTTGTCTGCTCCAAATCCATTTTGTTGTAAGCATCCCGCAGTACAAGCCATTTCATGAGCCATTCATCATATTCACAAATGAGCCCTTTACTCAGAGAAAATTTTGAAGAATAGAAAACTTAGAAGGAAGGTCTAGGTGGCCTAATTATCTGGTTGCTCTGAGGTTGTTTATAAATACTGGTGCCCCTGTCATTGCAACGTGTCCTTCAGCAAATATCTGCGTGTCAGTAGAGCACAGCCAGTAACATGTGCCTTACCTGTGTACAGTGGCTTTAAAGCCTCTGGCTGTAAGAGATACACATTGTGCTGTCATCTCACGGTCACGGGCTGCTGTGCGTGTGTGTATGAACATATAATTTAAAACAACCAAACCTGGGAGTTGGTTCTAAGAACTAATACAGCTCATGTTTCAGCGCTGGAAATACTATGTTTTGACTAGCTTCCTGGGGATTTTTCCAGTAGCTGGTTTAATCAGTCTTGCCGGTAGTCTGTCGGCCCCAGGCAGCATTTCAGTAGCGCGTATTAGTGAAACATAAAGCTGGAAAAACCTCTAAGGGCCATGGGCAGCAAACTGTGAGGCTGTCCCAGCTTGGCTGGTTCTCCAAAGGCATAAATCCACTGTTATTTCCTCCCTTCATCCTTTCTGCACTGAGCACACACCAAATTCTGGGCTATACATAGTGCCTAAATATTCTACCTTCTCCATGCTTTCCTGTTAACATCCAAGAGAGAAGAGTTGGGTTTTTTAAGCTCCCTCAAACAGGTATATATAGACTTGGCACATAACATATGTGCACATAATTTACATTAAGCTATAAATTTTGAGCACCTCATTAAAATGCATATTGTTAATGGAAGGCAGAATTTAGGACCTTAGTGTTTTGACAAAACCTTCTGCAACATGGAACTTCTTTTGATTTTTTCATTAAGTTGATATAAATCAAGAATAACTCCTTGGAAGTCATATCCTAAAAAATGGATTCCATTGAGCATCTCTCATGAAAAGTGATAGATAGCTTTAATTGAAGAATTTGGCTTCAGTGCAAAAGCATAAAGGTAGATATCAACCTAAACAAGAGCAGTCGTATACAGAGGTGTGTGTTACTGTAGGAATACTCAGCTCTTGTCTGTATACTTAAGACAAGGTTCTCACCTGGACAGATACTACCAAAATTGGGTATAAGAAAGAAATTTTTTATAATGATGGTGGTGAGACACTGGAACAGGCTGCCCAGAGAAGTTGTGGATGCCCCATCATTGGAAGTGTTCAAGGTCAGGTTGGGTGGGGCTTTCAGCAACCTGATCTAGTTGAAGATGTCCCTGCCCATGGCAGGGGGGTTGGACTAGATGACCTTTACAGGTCCCTTCCAACCCAAGCCATTCTATGATTCTGTGAAAAACTATGAACTCTCCCAGTTACATGGATTCAGCCTTTTCCACCAGCTTTTGTCTGGATGAGACATGATGACACCATGGGATTCACTGAGCTGTACAAAAGATCTGCTTTTTTGTTACAGTTCCACTGGTGGGTGGAGTCCCTCACCACAGCCCCTGTGTCGCAACTTGTTTGAGGCTGGGAGAAACACTTCCATAGTTTTAGGTATCTTTCCCCTGGTTCTGTGCGCCGCCAGAGAACAGACTATAGCGTAAGATAGGCCCCAGGTCTGATCTAGTATGGACATTGCTCTGATTGATTTCTGCCCATGTCTTATAAATATATATAAATGTATATGCAGTATAAATGTAAAATTTCCCATCTTACACCAGTGACACTCCTCTTCACATGCTCATAATAGACTAATTCCTCAGTAGCTTTCTTTTTAGCCTCTTTTTGGCAAATGCCCATTGCCAAGTGAGAGGGGTTTAATGGCTTGGCACAAGGTTCAAGGGGTGCTGAGGTGTCCCCGCTGAACTGTGATTGAACGTCAGCAAGCCATTAGCTGAGATTGTTTATTCCATGCTGACCACTTTACTTCCACTTAAACTGTTCCATTAAAAATAAACGTGCTCTTCTGATGGCAAGTGGACAGTCCTCACACAAGGCTTGCTTCGCTGTGAAGCCCAGCAGCTCGCAGTACAGATCTTCGGGCAGCGCCTGGCTCAGCCCCAGCCTTCCTGGCTGGGAATGCAGTCGTGGGCTGTCACGTGCACGAGGCCAGCCTGGAGCGCTGCCTTGCCAGCTCAGACAAGGCAATGTCCTTTCACACTCACAAGACCCTGACATGCCTCTGTCCAAAGAGATCTGCATACTTGGCAGCCAGCCCGCTTGTGATTTTCCAGTGGCGCGTGTTCAGTGACTGCTGCCGTTAGCTTTGGCAGATGCAAGGAAAACATTTTGTAACCCTGGAAAATTCCCAGTACTTACACTCCATCCAACTGGTTAACAGCATCCTCCTCCAATGGCATCTCTGGACTGAGAAGCATCAAGGAGCATAAGCAATAGGCTAGAGCCTTAGAAAAGAAGGAAGAAGGGCAGGGAAGGAGAAGAAGGAAAAAGCAAGGAGCAATTGTTTCTCTTGTCAAGAATTTCATGGTATTATTTCTCATTCCAAGTATTCAAAAGTTAATAGCTGATCCTCAAAACCATGCCATTTTTATGCCATGCAGTTAGTTTCAAATGCATGCTCTTGATACAGCTGAGATTCCTTTTCATTTGTCTTCTGATCCTTTACCTTTAGGAGGTGACATTTGCCAGCTTTTCTCTGCAGTCTCAATAACTAGAAACCTGCTTTTCATTGTCGTGAAAGCTGAGATCCTCACATAATCATATGACTCCAGAAGCTGGGGATAGAAGAAGTACATTGCGTCCCATGGGACCGGCCATCAGAGTGCTGGCAACCCTGCAGAATTTCCCTGGAGAGCTCATCCTGCCATGCTTAATGTCCCAAAGATAATGTACAAAGTCTCAGATGAGCTGAAGGAGCAATCTAAAGGTCACATTCAGCCCCGTGCAATGAACCAGCACAAGTCTATAGAACACGGACCTCTCCATCTAGGCAATGCTGACATTCATATTGACCTCAAGACTGGATTGTATTTCACTCAAGGTGCATTCAGAAGAGCCAACAGCTCCCCTGGTGACTGCAAAAGTGAATGGAAGCAAAATCTCAGAACGAGAAAAGGGTTTGGGGATTTGAGTCTTTTTTTTTTTTTCATTCTTTCTGGTAGATGGTTTATTCCCCCAAACCTCTCTTGTGTTGACCAAAAATTGTATCTAATTCAGAAAGTATCTTTTGGATTAAGGTAACTGTACAATATATGCAGAGAAGAAAAAGACATGAAATGTTTTGATCGATATATGTTACATATATAAAATATCCGTGTGTAGGAAAAAAAAATTTCATTTTTACATATTTTCAATTAAAATGCTGTAGTTTTTCATTTTGAAAGCATGTTTCATTCTGAAATTTGCCTTATTTAATAATGATAATAACCAAATCTTTCAGCTGTGTGTGAATAAAATGTATTTAATTTCAACTCATATTAAAAAGATCAGTCCTCAGCATGGGACTCAATCTCAGACACACTGACAATGCAGAACATTGTCCAGAAGCCTGCGGGGAACCAGGGCTGGAGGCAGCAGAGCCCCCACAACTGCCCCATGCCCCCGCAAAGTCATTAATGACTTTGTTGCTGCAAGACCTGCTTTGGGCAGAGGAGGTCACGTTGCATCCAGCTGCTGCCTCCTGCTCCAGCTGGTGCAAGGGCACATTGGTTTGAGCCAGGGCTTGTGCAAAAGCTTGCAAGGGAGCAGGAATCAGCTGGCAGGGAGTTTCCTGTATTTCTGTTAGGGTAAAACACCCAAATGCCATTGGCAATAGCCCTCTCATGGATATCAGCAGACTGCACCCAAGCAGAACCTACTTCCCTTAGGATGCAAGTTAACTCTTTTGTCATATTATAAGAATTATTATTAAGTATAGGAAAAGCAGTAAGATGCTTGTCAATGTTTGGGGGTTTTCTCTATTATTTGTACAGCTAGGCAGAGTGTTCCATTATCTTCTGGGTTCTGGAGCAAGTTTGGGCTGAAGGTTGTGCTGAGGATTGGATTTCTTGTCCCCATTTAGGTTGACAGCTCTGAGAGGA
The DNA here is from genome assembly GCA_008921705.1 of Burhinus oedicnemus. Classification (NCBI taxonomy): domain Eukaryota; kingdom Metazoa; phylum Chordata; class Aves; order Charadriiformes; family Burhinidae; genus Burhinus; species Burhinus oedicnemus. The sequence continues at coordinate 1,971,112 of VFFE01007054.1, read as the reverse complement.
AAGGGCATATGCTGCAAGAAGAGCCCTTGGCTACTCCAAGAGTCCAGAAAACTCTGCCTTGGCAGCACGTTTCTGGGGAAGGCATTTGGCACAAGTACTGAGAGGGCATTTTGTGGCACATTTTGCCTCCCTGATGTGTCTCCAGTGCCTTTCCCATGGCAGGGGATGGGGTAGAGTGTCCCAGCACAGGGTGCGGTGACATGCCTGGTTGTGGTTTAGCACAAAAATAAAATGCAGAGCAATGGAACATGCTCAGACAGGAAATCACTTATTTCCTTGTGCAGCTGCTATGACAGCAATGTTGATGTTGGATCTTCCGTAGCAGAAAGAAAAAAAGTAAGTTCAATGAAAATAGGGCCTTGTTCCTGTATGGATGAGTCATCGCCTCACTCTGGAAGGTGGTTTTCTACAGCCCCTGCGCGCAGAGCATCAACCACGCAAGCTGCCAGAGGTGGATGGTTGTACATTTATCTTTCATTATCTACAAGATGCACAGCTCTGCGTAAGGAAAAAACAGTGATTTATTTCTGTTTGCTTGAACACAGTAAGAAATAAGGAGGGATTTTCCAATAGCACTTGAGATAGTTTCATTTCCATTGCCCTTGAGACAGAGATTTATAGTCCTGTCACTTGAGGGCAGCTGCTCGTGCTCTTAACTCCTGTGCTGCCTTTGGGGAAGAGGGTGATAGTCTTCAGTGACCAAAAAAATCTTCTCTGGTCATTTCATGTGGGAAAACTTAGGATTTCCTGGCACCAGAGATGGCTCAGTTGTAGTTTTCACTGCAGTCGTCATGCTGCTTCTGAGAAAGATGCTATGCTGTCTGCCCAGCCCACTGGCAAAAAGGACGAACCTCATTTTGGCAGATGCATGTTTGTTTGTTTCGTTTTTTCCTCGCAATTTGCTCTCCCTGTGTTGCTGAGAAAAGAAAAGCCAAAAAGAGCTATTGTTTCGTCAACCCTTTCTCCAGCACTGCAGGCCATTTTTAACTTTCGAACAAAGTGGGAGCAGGGAGTATTTGTGAAGTTGTGTGGCAGCAATTGACTGTAGAGGAAAATCGATGCTCCCCATCAAACCAGCTCAATAGCCTTGTGTGCATCCCCAGCGGTTTGGTTTCCAGATGCTATGTTTTGCCCTAGTAACATTTCCAGTTGTCATTATCAACCTGAGCTCCATGTTTTACCTGCAAATGTTTCAAACTGGTCGAGGTATTAACAGGCTCAGGGTAATTCACCTTCTTTAAAATGCGTGGAAAAGGAGATCTGTGCCAAAGAGCTGGGGATTCCTTGTGAAATGGCATACAAGAGACTGAGCGATGAGGTACAGACAGCAGCAGTGTACGGCTACTGACTCAACAGGATCTCTATCTGGTTCATAGTGATCTATAAGAGACCAGAGTCAGGCACAGCCAACCTGGGGGTTTTCAGGCCCAGGAGGATGCCTGGTCTCATGTCCCAGCTGACACTGGTCGGAGCAGGAGCTTGGCTTTAGCCGTCCAGCCCCAACGATGTGGTGATTGTGTGGTCTCTTACATTGGGTTCCCCCAAAAGAAGCAGCACCAACTCGAAATCATGAGGGTGATTTAAAAATCAATGTGACTTAAGCAAAGCAGATTTATCTTTTTTTGTTGTTTGTTGAACATCCAGAACCACATTTTTAACTTTTGCTTTTAACCTCGAGGGGTAAGGCGGTTTTTAGCAGTGAAGGCTGAGATTTTCACATAATCCCAGGGCTCCAGCAAATGCAGTAATCAAGGCAAGGACCCCCACTCAGGCTCACCTGCCTCATGCCCTGGGGCCAGGCCGGTGCCTCTGTAGCTGCCATGTCCCTTGGACTCATACTCCCTGGGCTTCGCTTGGCAACTGCTTTGCAGTTCCCTGCCTTGTTCATGGAAGCAAAGGATGAAGCAGCAGCAGCAGCATCCCCACCTCCTCCAGGATTTCCTATTCTTGTTTAAAAAGTAGGTTTTACCATGAAAAAAAAATCAAATTTGCTCCTGTTTGTTTACATGATATCTCCTTTCCTTGAATCTCTCCTAGCCATACCTGCCCTCCCACATTAAGCCTGTACATGCCACAATGGCTTCATTGGATTTATGGGCAGTGGTCAACCCATGCCGGCTTGTTTTCCAGGAGGCTGTCACAACCCCTGGACTTGTCCTGGCACTGGGAGCTTCATGAAATCCCTCCCTGCGACTGTGCCCATCACAAGGGTGCATCTTGCCGCTCAGTCCAGCCATGGAAAATTTGCTTGCATGCCCTTGCAGACTGGGTAGGTCATAGCTAGCGACTACCTGGGTTGGTGGACACGTGTCCTGGAGCAAAAGCACATCCACGCATTTCTAACTGACCACTATCAAATTCAACTTAGCCTCAGCAGTATGAAGTTGCCCAGCAAGACCGAGCCACACGCTGACCCGGCCTGAAGTCACTCTTCTGGGGCTTTAAAGTCCATCTACTTTCATTAAAAAGAAACGCCATCAATGAGAGACCAGTGGTCGCCCTGCAGTAGCAGTGATGAATGACATGGTGACCTGCATGATGCAGGGACTGTCTTATGCACTTGCTGTACAGTCATCTGGTGCTGCTACATGCTCTCCAGGGGAACGCCATGGTGAGAACAGTGATGGCAGTGTCCCTGCCAGATGGCTGTTGGCTGGGGACTGGGTACCCAGCCTGGGAACACAGAGGGAGGGAGATACCTTCCCAACCCTCCCACCCACAGGTGCCCCAGCACAGGTGTGAGGAGGCAGGTAAGAAATCTGCTTGGACCATGATGGGATGCGGGGAAACTGCTCACAGAATGAGATAACCCTTCACATAACCAAGGCTGGAGCTAAAAACGCTGGGATTGATTGATACCAGCTTCTCCCACTGTGCACTATGCCATCCCATAGTGCCAAGTCAGACAAGCAACCTAGCTCCAACATACTGCTCAAGCCACCTGTGAAGGCCCTCAGTTGTCACCTGAATGTCAAAAGACATTTATGTGCTTTGTGCACATGGGATTACTCCAACAGGTCCCAGCCTCCAGGAATCAATGCCAGCCAGAAAGCAAACCCATCGCTAAGCATGAAGGCTTCGCTGCAGAGGTGCAGCACAAACTCAGAATTGCACTGGTGGGGACATCCTCATATTTTGTTGTCCTTTGAGAAGGACAAACCTCGTCTTTTGCTCCAGGAGATGTCAACTCTGATTCTTGGCAAGATGCATTTCTAGATCCTAACTAGAGGGTTCCTATATGGGTTTCTACCTAATTTCTTTTATGATTAGTAGAGGTTATGAAGTGCTTCCCCACAGAAGGCCTCATAGACCTACTGAGAGAAAATGCCCCAAAAAAGCAAGCAGGCAGGGAGGGGGCATAGCTCCTGCTCAGGCAGCATTATGGTCAAGAGGCAAAGCTAGGTGTGATACACTGTGCCTGTGCCACAGGGCTGCAGCTGAGCACCCTCTGCAAGCCCAGCACTGGTTTCCAGTCTCAGACACCTAAAGCAGATCAGCCTCAAAGCTGCTAGGTTGGGTCTGGAGTCAAGGCAGCATTTTTTTAATCTAGTTTGGTTGTCGAAGTAAATATTCTAAATAAATAGTCAAAGATAGTCCTCAAAAGAAACCAGTTTTATCTAACAACAGAGGAGTTCAGAAAGCTGGATGGGTGTAGTTATTTAATGGATTCCCTGAGTTTGGTTGCTGAAATAAACTTTCTTAACATGTTTTTATAGAAAGCAATACCAAATTAAAAAAAATACATTTTCATACTATTGCTGTTTGAACTGGGGATATAGCACAGGTCAGATGTAGGACTGCGCTGGACATGCCAGGAGGCAGGCGATGCTCTGCAGAGCTGAGGTCAGGCTCATCCCGCAGGCTGGTGGCTGCTGGGCAGGAGCCGTGCTGGGCTTCCCACTGAGCACAGCAATGCCTGCGCCTGCCTGAAGGGACCATGTCAACCTAGTGTCCAACTATTATTATTTCTTCTACACCAGAGGTGAGCAGGACAGCTTACAAACACATAGAACACAAGGTGACATTGACTCACCTTCAGTGGCATTATTTTGGGCTGCAAAATGACATTATCCGGGCTGCTCTGCTCCTCCAGGCTCCTGCCAGCATGCTGCAGGGAGATGGGAGACCTCCAGGCCCAAGCTGGGTTGCCTGTGGTCTAGGTGTCACCTCTTTCACCACCCCACTGGCTGCCTTGGGAGCTTTGTGACTCCTGGAGGGTGAGGATACATGTCTAGCAGCCCGGCTGAATCCTGCCCCTGTGACTCCTAAGGACAGTGCCAGCAGGAGCTGGGAGACAGAGACTCCCCAGGCATGACTATGCGGCTGTCACTGCCCATCCCCACTAAAATCCCAGAGCGATGGAAGCCAGGGCAGCCCCAGCATCACCCCAGGTCTCGGTGAGAGGACATGTCCCTCCGTGCATGCTGCAGGGGACGTTGGAGCCCCAGCTGCCCCTCAAGCCCTGGGCGCAGGTACTGGCACCCACCTGATCTGGCTGTTTGGGCACCATGTTTGTGGGTGGCTCTGCTGAGTGACAGCTCTGGGTGCCAAGCCAGCGCAGCTGTCCCAGGGGCTACGGAGACTGCTGATGAGTGTCTACCAGCGGTATTGCCCAGCAGGAGGAGGACACTGGGATTTGGTGTGAGCTTAGTGCATAAACTAATTAACCAAGTAAAATGCCTACTAAAAGAGAATTAGGAACCACATGATCCAATGATTGATTAATTAAATGTTTATTAAAGGGATCCTGGTTGATGCTCTTTGGGTTTGGACTGGATTTACTCCAAAAGCTCTAAGGACTTAGATTTTTTATGGCAGTGAGTTTTTTATGACCCTTGAATTATCTGATTCAGATATAGAAAAGCCTTCAGACCTCTCTCTCTCTCTCTCTTCATTGTATTTATTAGACGTGTTTAAGCATAATGCTTTTGATTCTTGGCTCCTGTTAATCATGCACTCTGTGATTAAGCTCTGTGAACTTAAAAAACCCCACAATACCACTTTATTCCTGGCTATTCAGGAAAATGTTAGGCTAAGCTACAAGGAAGCAAAAAAAAAAAGTGATGGGTGATTTTTTTGAAAAGCATACATTAATTGTAGATGCCGGTGCTTCATGCATAGCTGCCAGGGAATGCAGTTCAGAGATGATCAACTGTGAGAGGGAACGGTTTTGTCTTTCTGGGTTTCAAACCGATACATCTCTTGCTCCAGCTGGTGACCTGAGCAAGGGCAGGTTTGCACTGGTTGTGCGATGACTGGTGTTAAAATGCCATTTCAGCCCCAGAAGGATAAAAATCAACAGCAGCATCTCTCAAGAAGACTTGCAGCAGGATGCATTATGAAGCATCGAGGAGGAAAGACGGGCCACTTAGTGTCATCTCTAGCAACCACAAACCAGCACATTAATTTGGTACTTAGGAATTTGAATGGGAAGGGCACAGCTACACACAACCTGCTTGGTTGCAACCCCAGTGGATTATGAAACGCGCTGTGCAAATATAAGTCATTATTGTTGCCTTTTTGGCCCTAAGCCACAATAAAAGATATCTGTGATGAGCCATAGTTTCATGCCTTTTGTGTGCCATGGGGCTTAAGGCCAAAGGCAGCATCATTTCACCCAGCTGGGAAGTGCATTAGTACCTTGCCAGTGCAGGTTCTGGAGAGTGTTATTCCAGGATGAAGTCTTCCTTTTTTGTTTTGGTCTTAAATATTCCACTTCTTCCAAAATTAGAATGAATGCAATTGGTTTTGTGTGCTTTCTCTGGTGCCGAAAGCGAGGGGAGGTGGGGGTAGGAAGGAAAAAAGAAGGACCGTTTACTCACCTATTTTTAATTCTTTCCTTTGGTTTCTCCCACCCACCAATTATTCCCAACATACTTCCTGGACAAAAACACCTTTAACAGAGGGATGATCTTGACCGAACATTTACCTTGCTCTAAACATGCTTCACAGTAGTTCCAGCCCAGAATACTTCCCTTTGGGGGTAAATAGCAGCAGCAAGACAGTAATAAGCCTTCTAAGGTTAGTTAGTGTTGGTTAGCAAGACCAATGTGTTGCCTTTAGCTTAATGTTTTTTCTTTTTTTTTCATTAGCCATCTTGCACTGCATTTGGTGAAGAAAGAGAGAGCCAGAAATGCCTCACCTGTTGCTTTGAACCTGCGCTATTCTGAAAACTGAAAACAAACCCGTCAAATCAGGGCAGATCAGTAAAACAAGTACAAATAAGGGCAACTCAACATCGCCCCAGCCCTCCCCGCACCACACGCAGGTTCAGGCAAACCATGTGGTGGCTGTGTCCCACCTCTGAGCTGCTGGGAGAAAATAGCCATGGGGCAGAAGGGGCTTCCTGATTTCTAACTGACATTATTTTTGCATCAGTGTACTAGATATATTTATTTTGTATGCAGCTCTTCAGAGGAGATAATGGCTGCATGCTAACCTGTCCAAATGCAGAGTTCGTGCTTTGCATGACCATGGTCACAGCCACCGGGTCAGGGAGTTACTTGAGCCCATTTCAGAAGGGACACCTGTAAAGAAAGTAATGCCATTGCACAAGGTCGGCAGTTTATTCTAGAGCACAGGCGTGAAGCCTCAGCCCCCGGTCCCCACCTACCCTGCCACTCTCCTGCCAGGGCTGCTTACCAGTCTCCTCCTGAGAGGGGGTGAACTTCCCATGCCCCAGAAATACAAATTTCAAAGCTGTTGTGAATTCATGATTACAATGTGTTTTGGATTAGGTCAGTTTAAACATTTTGGTTTTAAATAATGCAAAAATACTTTATTTTTATTTAAATTCTATTTTTTTATTATTAGTATTTATTTTTTGTCTTTTTTAGAATTCTAATTATGTTTTTTTAACTCCCAACTGTAGCTATATTTCATATTTGAAGAGTTATGCTGACAAACTCAGCATTTCAGCAGTTCCAAAACTTTTCTAACCAGCTATCTAATGGGCAGATTCACTGAAACCAAGCCTTTCTGCAAAGTGTTCTGGTTTTAGCAAACTGGCATTTTTTAAGGAAAAATATGCTTCACAGGAGAAATTCCAGTTCTCTTTGCCCAAATTATTGTATAAAGGCTTTCATAACACTCAAAGGTCAGTTTGTTTTCTTGGAGAAAGCAAGCTCATATTTTCTTCCACTCCCCTCCTCTAACTTGAAAGGAAAAAATAAAAATAGATAAACATTCCCCTTTTGGCAGTAAAAGTGCCATTTTGTACTTCTGTAAGCACTTCATACATTTGAAGCACCATCAAAAAAGTAATTAAGTAGCTTAAAACTTCTGTGGCTGAGCTGGTGAGCCTGAAGCTGCGGAAACACTGAAGTCCCAAGGCTGAGACATCTCGCGCTCGTTGGCTTGCAGAGCTCATCATCGGCCATCAGGCTGCGAGGAGGTCCAGTGCCCGCCGTTCCGTGCAGAGTCGCCAGGTCGGTGGCCGTGCTTCGGTTGGCGGAGCCCTGCCAAAGCTCCCAACATGCAAAAATCCCAAAGTTTACCTTGAAACTTAAGGGTCAGCTCAGACAAAATCCAGCTCTCCTGCCCCCGGATTTACCCTCGGTTTTCCAGAGCCAGAATTTCATTCTGGCTGGAAATCCTGCTGTTCTGCCAAATCCTAAAGGTCGGCAGCGCTCGTCCACCCGGCAGCCCCACGTCCCTGCCCCTGCGCTGCCGGGGCCCCCCCAGTTACAGACAGCCCAAGTAACTTGTCTCTCCTGAGCCTTGCCCTGGTTGCAGGAGGTTGTCTCTGTTTAATGAATGCTAAATTCTGTGTAGACGAAGAAAGGCACAGTTTTAGCACAGCACGGGCGCCATTAGGGGAATCCTGCAGGCAATTCTGCAGGCTTGATGTGAAGTTACAGCTGTGGCTTATCGCTCAGACAATTAATTATTGTTTCTTTATTCATTTATGAGGGGCCAGGGTCTCTTTGTACTCTGCAATAGGAGATGATGTAAGGCACCTTGCGTGTAACGCAGCAGGGCAAGCAGGAGAGGAGCAGGCCAGAGGGATATGATCATGCTGCCCCTTTTGGAGGACAGTGCCTGCTAATGGTGCCCAGCTGCCAGACGTAGGTGTTTGCAGCAAGCACTGTGTTAAGGTTGGGAATGGTGTAGGATACGCAGCATATATGATCTGCTGAGAGACCTTTCACATGGAGTCACCAAAAGGCATGTGTGGGAATTGTATTTCTTGCTTTAAGCTACTTTAAGGTGTTTGCTTGTGAATGGGGCACAGGAGATGACATCCGGGATTACAGACTCTGCCTGCTTAAGGTCAGGTCCGTTTAATGAAGACTGTCTGGACTTTTCCTGGGTACATACTTATTATCCTGCATCCTGGAGGAGCAACCTAGAGGGCGTTTCCAAAACTGTTGATGCGCTGGATTGCTGATGCTCCAGGGAGGTAAACTGCTCAGAAAATGAGTATCATTTACTGGGTACGTAAGGTCTGCTCAGCCCCTCACTGGAAGTTCAGGGTATGCGCTCCTTCCCACTCAGCATGTTCCCAGCAGAAAAGTCCCAAGTCACAAACAACTGAAAATAGCAAAATGATCTCATAGATCAGTTGCTAAAAATATGGATAAGAGTCTAGTTACAAACAGTGTGGCCGGGTGGTTTGTTATTCACCCAGAAGAGGAAGGCATCAGAGAATCTTGGATTCTTCCACTTTCAAAATCATTTTTCCTTTCTGGTGTTGCCTGCTGACATTTCCTGACTGGCACCGAGCTGACACCGAGCCCGTTAGAGAGTATATAATTCAGAAGGAAGCGCCAACAAATGAGGCAGGAGTGCAGCGCATCTCTCGTGGGACCACCGGCTCTGCCAACACCTGCCCATCACCCAGGGGTGCCCTGTCCCAAGCCTGCACCAACAGGAGAGAAAAACCTCACACCCAGTTCTGAGATGTCAAACGTCACCCCAGGGGAAATAATCACTATACAGACACAAGGCAGCTGCAGTGGTTTTGGCCAGAAGCCTGGTGCTGCCTGAAGACCTGATGTAGTTTTGACCTGAGGCTGCTCACTCACCTTCAGGACTTACCTGGAGCCAGGGAGTGGAGTCACTCCAGGGGCAGCTCCTTGCTCATGCGCATTGCTGGGCTGTGGAGACAGAGAGGTCCCTCCTGAGAGCAGCATCCAGGCAGCAACTGCTGATGGAGAGGACTCGTCGCAGGCCCCAGGATGGCCTGGACATGCGGCTTGGCTGTGGCTTGGCATCTTCAGGGAAGCAGCGTGCTCAAAGCGTGCTCAGCCAGCTCCAGTTCAGTTCCTTCCCTCCCACTTCTGCTTGGACAGGGGTGATAGTAAAGGCAAAGTGTGTTCCAGCAAGTAACAGCCAAGATTTTGGAAGCTGAAAGGTCACTAGTGAAAGCTATACAGTCCTTGCCTGTGCTTAACAGGATGCCCACAGCAGTGCCCGTCCCTCTGGCTTTTCTTAGATGCAGACAGAGGGATCTGGTGTCCTCAGAGCAGCCGTCTCCCTACAGACTCCCTTGGTCTGTATGACTTTGCTCTCCCCCAGCTTGCAGCTAGGCTGACCTGGAACTCAGTTTTGAAACACAAATGCACCTCACATGAACAGCTCGGCCTGGTGGGGACCACCTTGCATGCTAAATGATGATCGCCCATCCCTGCTCACACCTAACCGAGCAGGAGCAATGTGGAAGAGAAGAATGCACTTCATACAAAATCCGTTGGGTTTTTTTTCCCCAGGGTATGCTGGGCATTGGAAGGGAGGTTCCTCTTCGCCCTTGGTTGGTTTGCTTGCTGGTTACTCCCCACGTTCTTCTTGACATTATACTTCTCTGATCCAGACCTGTGTTGTATCTAACTCAGCAGTTTAAATTTCATCCCGCCATCAGCCATTCGTTCACTCTGGAAATACTACAGTGGCCTCTCTGGACTCAGCTTTGGATGCTGTTGCCCAGGGCCACTGGCTGGGAGGACAGTGTGGCAGCTCCACCCGAGGGTAGAGGAGGAAGGACACTGTAGGGTTGCTCAGTGACTGTCCTGCACAGGTGGAAACCACACCAGGCAGAGCCCTCTGCTACCCCACCGGGGATCTCACAGCCCCCAGGGAACTGCACATTGAAGCTGCGTGGGTGTGTGAGTACTTCTGCAGCAGATGAAAACTCCTGGCTCCCAGTGAGCAAGCAGGGCTGGAGAAACCCAGGAAGGCAACCAGGGCAGGCTCTGGGAGGTGTATTGTGGTGCATGATCTCTGTGGCACTATAGATAATCCCAAAATACAGCAAGTATTTATGTCTGAGCTGCTCTAAAAACGCACAGGTTCCTCTCCAAGAGATGTCTGTTGAGACACTGTGGGTTGTCAAGTTCTGGCTGAAGCAGTTCAGTCTTTGAGCTCCTCCCTTCACAGAAGACCTGCTTTCTGTGCAGTTACCTGGCATTTGCAAGCTTAGGAAAGGCTGGGACTTTCTTCTCCAGACCCTTGTGGAGACCTGTTCTACAGGAAAGCCCAGTGTTAGTCAGACACGGAACACCACCTCACCTGCTGGGTGGTCCCGTTACGGACAGTGGTTATCCCACAGCATTCCAACACCCCAGATTCCTGAATCCCCTTCAAACAAAATTCCTAAGCTTGGATGATGGCATTGCTGTCTTTTCTTAAATGCAAGCAGACCCCAGACTCATTCTCCTATGGCCGTGTGTGCATAGTTGCCCTTCCCACTGAAGAGTGGGTATCACTGTCTTGCCCTGGACAACATGTATCTCAAGAAGTTGTGCTTTCCCTTAAAAATGTTGTTCCTTTACTGTCTTTTCCTACCTCATGGGCATTGCTCACTGTTCCACGGTGACTTTTGGCACATAAACATGGGTGAACACTACATTTACGTTCATTTCAGAAGCTTTTAAATGTTGCCAGAGCAGCATGTTGGGGACATACTGTCAACTAGATTTAGGTCCACCACAGCTATCCTCCACCTTTATCACCAAAGTACGTGGGTTTTAATTTCATAGAAGTATAGCTGCAAGCTGCATGATTGTCTGCTGGTTCTGTCTGGGCCCTGAGTGTCTCCAAGCCCCTTGACCTGCCTCACCTGGGATGTCCCCTCACCCCCAGCCCATGGCCCAGGAGCCCCATTGCAGCTCAGTTGGAGCCCCGGTCTTGTGGCTCAGCAAGTTTGGTCCAACACATACAATTGCCCACAGACAGAGGAGCTGCCAGGTCTGGGCTGTGCCAGGCAGGACAGTCCCCAGGGTGATGTTCCCTGCCTCTCGCATGACTTTACCTAGCTAAGACACAAGTCCAACTTGTCCCCCAGGGCTGCATTTTCTCCAGCCAAATATTCCCAGCATGTTCCTTACCTAAAGGTATTTCCTTTCGTCATTAGGAATTGCAGTAGAAACCAGGCTTTGCCGGGCAGCAGTTCCTGCTCAAAGGTAAAGGGAGAAGGAGATCCTAAATGGAGAAGTAGTTCATCTCTAACTTTTCAGTTCAGAGCACTTCACTGGCCAGTAGTGACAAAGGGAACTAAAGAGAGCTGGTGTCTTTTTAATGATGAGATTGCAGGTCTGTTGAATAAAGAAAACCATCGGAATGCAATGTTAATTCCTCCAAGGCATTAGTACAGCATTGTATTTGCTTTTAATAACTTGTGCAATATGGAATTACCAAGTAATTAACTACATGGATTAAAAACTGGTTCTTTCACTGATCTCAAAATATTGATCATTGGGAGTCACCAATAAGGATGGCCACATTTAGCAGTGATGCCAAAGGGCTGGGGCCTTTTTGCTGCAATTCAGTTTGTTCATCGGTGAACTAGACAATGACATAAAACTTCTGCTGATAAAATTTATGGAAGACATGTAAATTGGAGGGTAATAAAGAGGGACAAAGACAGGTTACTGTTAGGCAAACCTGACTTGCCTGTTCACAGTCCCATGACATCCACTGGCAGGTAGCTAAATACCAACTTACACAACACCAGAGACAGACGCGCAGACTATCTTGGCAAGCAATAATTCAGAGACAGATTTAGGAGTAATCATAGGTGATCATTTCAGCATAAGCTGCCAGTCAGGTGGTAGCTGAAAAGGCTGCTTACACAAGCCTTTCGCGTGTCAAATGAAGCTATCGGGAAGAAACCGGGCAAGGACCTCCATGCGCAGAATTTGTGAAAGATCACTATTAGAATGTCTTTAGTCTTTATGGACATTTACTTCCACAGCTAGAATACATACACATCTATATACATCTGTCTATTCCTATATAGATAGATTGTGTATCTGTGGGTGTAAAATATATCTGTATATATACTTATACTTATGTGATTCTTGTACAGCCAGTGTATGTAAAAGACCAGTTGCCAGTGCTCACTTCATGCCCAGCAAATATGCCAGAGGCAGCTCAGTAGTTTCAATATACCCTTGTTTCAGGTATAGAGATGACCACGTTTACATATCTATTTTTTTCAGGACATGAGACATCCACAGAGCCTTGCATGGGAGTCTAAAACAAATGGCTCTTTACTCAGATAGCATAAGATAGATATTTAGGCAAAATAATCAAGAGGCCTACGTGATTTTCTAGCCTCAATTTCCCAATTGCTCTGGAGCCTGGTTTAGTCCAGAGCCCCTTGGTGAATATAAAAAATTTTCGGAGTCCAAGGATAAGCACTGTGCAAATTAGGTTCTCTCTGCCTCTAGTCCAGATCAAATTTCTTGTGCAGTGGCTGATAAGGCTGTCTCTTTTAGAATGTCCGCGTTTCCTGTTCATGCGTCCCTGAGAAGCATCACCAGGTGACAAGTCTCCCACAAGTTTGTCTGTCACTTGGTAACCATCCCTCTTTAATTCAAACCTGAAGAATAGATTTGTCCTAATGGCTAGCCGTTTTTCTTCCCAAGGTACTCCACTGATACAGGTGACTGTCAACATATGAATAAAACTGCAGAATCTTGTCAGCATTGTGCTGTTTGCAACCCAGAACCACAACGTTCCAAAGATAGCAGGAGAACAAGGATCAGTTTCACAAAATCCCTGAGTTGTCTGGAGTCAGATGTTCCAAATTTTCAAACAACTTGATCTTTCAGACAAACACACAGAAAAACCAAGGGGCTGGATGCTGAAGGTGGACAAACTTAACTTCGAAATTACAGTGGTAGGAATTAATTTAAGCTCCTGGGAAAGGCTCTGCATGACATGTGCAAGACTGTATTTGGTTTGCGTGAGAAGGTTTTGGTAGCGGGGGGGCTACAGGGGCTTCTGTGAGAAGATGCCAGAAGATTCTCCAGTGACCCACCGCTGGCCAAAGCTGAGCCCATCAGTGATGGTGATAGCACCTCTGGGATAATATATTTAAGAAAGGGGAAAAACTGTTGCACAACAGCGACCATAGTTGGAGAGAGGAGTGAGAATATACAAGAGCACCAACCCTGCAGACACCAAGGCCAGTGAAGAAGGAGGGGAAGGAGGTGCTCCAGGCACTGGAGCAGAGATTCCCCTGCAGCCCCTGGTGAAGACCATGGTGAGGCAGGCTGTCCCCCTGCAGCCCACAGAGGTCCATGGTGGAGCAGATATCCACCTGCAGCCTGTGGAGGACCCCATGCCGGAGCAGGTGGATGTGCCTGAAGGAGGTTGTGACCCTGTAGAGAGCCTGTCCTGGAGTAGGCTTGTGGCAGGACTTGTGGCCCTGTGGAGAGAGGAGTCCATGCTGGAGCAGGTTTGCTAGCAGGACTTGTGACCCCTTGGGGGACCCACGCTGGAGCAGTCTGCTCCTGAAGAACTGCACCCCGTGGAAGGGACCCATGCTGGAGCAGTTCGTGAAGAACTGCAGCCTGTGGGAAGGACTCATGTTGGACAAGTTCATGGAGAACTGTCTCCCATGGAAGGGACCCCACGCTGAAGCAGGGGAAGAGTGTGAGGAGTCCTCCCCCTGAGGAGGAAGGAGCGGCAGAAACAACACGTAATGAATTGACCGCAAACCCCCATTCCCCATCACAGGGAGGAGGTAAGAGCATTTGGGAGTAAAGTTGAGCCCAGGAAGAAGGGAGGGGTGGGGAGAAGGTGTTTTAAGATTTGGCTTTTATTTCTCATTATCCAACTCTGATTTGATTGGCAATAAATTAAATTAATTTTCCCCACATTGAGTCTGTTTTGCCTGTGACAGTAATTGATGAGTGAATTCCCCCTGCCTCTATCTCGACCCCCGAGCCTTTTGTTGTATTTTCTCTCCCCTGTCCAGCTGAGGAGGGGAGCAACAGAGTGGCTTTGGTGGGCACCCAGCATCCAGCCAGGGTCAACCCATCACAAAGAGAAAGTCACTTTCTTTGAAGTCCTTTGAACGAGTCAATGGGTGTGCGGATAAGGGAGGCCCTTTTAATATAATCTAATATCAAAAAGGCATTCAACAAGGTTTCTAATCAAGTCTTGAAGGAAGCCAAGAAGTTTTGAGAGGAGGTCCTCACATGGATACAACGTTGATCAAAGGATAGAAAACAGAGTAGGAAAAATAAGCTTTCACAGAGAGTATGAAACTCCACTTCGAGATCTGTGCTGGAACTCACGCTGCTCAACATGTTACTAAACAACCTAGAGCAGGATGAGTAAGTAGGTGACAGTTTGCTCGAGGTGCTGAGTTACTCTGGGTAATAAAGATGGGAGCTGATTGTAAAGAATTGCAAAAGGACCTTATGAAACACAGTGACTGCAAATTAAAATAGGAGATGAAATTCAGGATAAACATAAACTGATGTGTATAGGAAAAAATAATCCTAACCGCACATATGAAACGATGTGTTATGATTCATCTACTACCACTTAAATAAAAAATCCTGGGGTTATAAAAAATAGCTCAATAAAAATGTCAGTACAAAGCTCAATAGCACTAAAACCAACCAACCAAAAATACCCCAGGCAATTCAAATGTTAGGCAAGAATACAGACTGTAACACAGAGCTTTACGCCATTGTGGGAAAATTACACATGGCTGCTTGGTGAGAGTGGTGCTTTCCAAATTCCATGTGTTCTAAGAGAGCAGTGGATAAAGAAAGTCAGTTGGAGAACCAGAGGCAGCCTTAGCCAGCACACATCTCTATACCCTTGCCTTTCCTGCGGTGTTATAACAACCATCTCAGTGACAGCATTTGTGTCTAATCAATTAACTTGGGAAGGAATTATTATTTACAGTCATACCACAACCGGCAAAGTGACTCCCTCTTCTCACACTGATTTAAGCACACCACATATTCAATAGCCCTATAGGTTCTTGTCTCAAAACGCCTTTGGGCAGGACCCCGTTGTAACATGGAAGAAACTGATGAAACTGTCCAGGTCTTGCCTAATCTAGTATGGGCTGTAAAAGATCGACCAGGGATAGAACACGTGCATGCTTTCTTACAACAAAACAGCCGTGGGAATAGTCTCCACAGCTATAAGCAGAGCCGGAGCTGAACTAGGCGCACCATACCCACGAAAAATGCTTTTTTAACTCCAGGGTTAAGGATGGCAGCAGGACATGTCACTTCATATAGCGTTGGACTTTCCCAGCAGACACAAGACCCAGCATGGTGGTCTCTATATACTTGAGGACTTTGTCTTGCTATTCCGTGTGCCAGTGCAGGCTCTCTCTCTGATGGGATTAACTGTGTGTAACCCGCATGGAATCTGGCTGAGACTGGCAAGTCAAGAAGAACCTGCAGAAACCAAGCTAAAGTGTTTGAGTATTCAGTTGTTTTATTAATTACTAGAAAGATTATATGTATATGTTTCAGTAGATGACATTTATAAGGAAATCAACTAAGAGAATAAATTCTCTTCATTTTGCCAGCTCCCGTATGTCTATTAACATTTTCATAGTCACAACTCAAGACATGAAAGACAGCAAAGGGACAGCTTTCTCTTTTGGTTTTACTGCGGGAATCTATTTGCTTTTGTCAGGAGGTGTGAAGTTTGCAAAAGCTTGTACAGAGGCAAAATCTTCCTTTTTATCTTCTGAAGATTCATAGTTGTAAAAGCGAATAATGGTCTTCAAGCAACAGTGCTGGAGGGGAGGCTGCAAAACCCACAGCGTGTGGGAAGAACAGTTGCTTTAATGAAGTTTGTGACTGGCATTGGGCTTAATGAGTAGCTACAAGCCTCGAAAAATGGATTAAGGTTAGACTGGGGCACATTAACAGACCAGTGCTTTGTTAGCACAGGGACAGGGCAACACTCTGTTTTGGTTGAACAGCCTCAATGTTTTCACAGCAGATTATAGGATAGAGTTGACCCTGCTCAGCTGACAGAAACGAGAGGGAGGCACCCTCACCAGAGGGAGGTGAGTTGTCATGCTCTGACCTTTCTGTGACTTACAGACATATCTCTACCCAAAGCCATTTTGCCCAGAGATCATCCTCTTAAGTTGCTGGGGTACGTCATCCTTCTGACACATCCAACAACGAGCCGCAATTCCTTATGCTTAAAATAGGGTAGCATCTTTTGGAATAGGGAAAACTTCCTTGAAAGGGAAGAGCATGCCAGCCTTGTTCTTTACACTCAGACAGCTGAAGACACCCCATCCCAAATGCTCTGAGAAAACAGATTTTTTCTTCTCCTTTCTGTGGGAAAGGGAAAGAAGTTTGAGACTGATGTTCTTCACTTTTCCTTAGAAGACAAAAGGTTTAGAGACCATACGGTTGACCTGATGTGAGAGTGTATTACTTTTATTAATCTTTCAGTGATATGAATACTCAGCCATTATAAGTTTCCTCATCTCCTGTCATATAATAGACCTGATGTGAAAGCTTTAAATAGCTACACTAATAACCTAGTGACAAAGAAGTAAAAATGTCCAGCCCTCATATCCTTCCACGCATTCTTTAACTACCCACTCGAATTTCTTAAGTACTGTAATTATAGAAAATTCTGAAGCCATTTTCAATAATTTATAATTACCTGGCTACAGACAGTATGTTTACTTAACACAAGCATAAGAACAACCACCAAGAATCGGATCTTCAAATCTCATAGACCAATATTAATCGATGAAGCATAAGGTAAATAGTTACACATACTAATAAATTAGAGTATGCTTGTGTAAATACATCTCGTGATCTAGCAACAGCTTGAACGGATTTAGATACAACCTAAATTGCTGGAAAAAATAGGAGTTACACAACCCAAATTTTCTGATTTTTTGGCTCAAAGGTAAACAATAAACTTGCCTTTCTACTCAGAAGAGTTGTATAAGAGGGAAGTAAAAACATTGCTGGAGGCGTGATGGCTCCCTCTCCGTCCTTAAGAGACCTCTCTGCTCCAGCCAGGAGCAGGAGAGAGGACTGCAATCCTGATTCCAGGAAACCTCACCATAAATTGAAAATTCTACTCAAAAAGCAGTTAGGAGTACTCAGATAAAGATTATTAAGGAACTGGTATGGAACAAAATATGTTACTTGAGAAGAATCCTGCAGACTTAATTCCCACATCCGTTGAATTGCTCTGGGTTATGTTACAGCAGAAATCGGAGTACCTTTCAACAAACTACTGCGCCACAGGAAAATAGTTCTTGGAAAAGCTCTTTTGCTAAGGGCTTTTCATCCCTTACCATGAATTAAAACCAAACATCTTCCGATAACGGTGAAGGGTATTTTAAAATAATTAACAAGGTTAGCTGTACTACTACTACTAGTAAAACAGGGAAAAAATGAACATGACCTCCATTGTACAACTGTGACTTCAGTAAGCGTGACTTTACAGAGCATCCTTAATCTCCGTATTTCCTTATTTCTAATCACCAGGTTATTTAGAAGGCATGCAGCTCTCCACATAAGGTGCCTCTATCCACCAGGTTTAAGACAAGAGGAGCATCTTTCACTCAAGTGTTTACAAACTCCAGAGAGAAGGTGCGCACCTACAGGACACCGATGGGGCTCTCGAGGACAGAAAACCGCCATATGTTACCAGGTAGAGATGCAGTTACCGTTGCTCAAATGCATCCTCATAGTTCCTGCCTTGAGCAGCTCAGCACAGATACAATTCTATGTATTACTGTAGAATCAGAGGACACAGGAAGAGACACATTTTTGAGTCCCTTGCCTTCTCCTGCACAGTCTGAGGCCTGGAATTTCTTTGCAGACTCCTTTGCTTGATGACCTGGGAGCCCACCACCACACACTCACCATTAATAATAATTTTTAACTCGCACAAAGGCCAATTAGAGTGAGAAACGCTGCAGTGTTGTAGCTGGAGGTTTTTACCAGCAGGGAAAGGAGGAGGAAGAGGCCTGCCTAACACTCAGGCTGTGCACGTTCTCTGTAAAGCTACTGTAACAGAGACTTTAAATTCAAGTGCTAAAAGGCCGTTATTGCAGGCTACAGGAGCCCCTTTTCACATTACAGTACGACTTGAAGGGACCAGCAACAAATGATGGTAAGTCTTTACACCAGGCACCTTATACACCCATTTTAACAGTGTCTGTGTTTGTAAGGTACCCTCTGCAAGTTTAAGTTACGGAGGAGTTACAATTTTAACTTCTTCCCATTATGAAAATCCTGTCCTGAGGGACAGGAGACGTTCTCTCTGTTGGAGAGCTGACATTTTTTGACAGATACTGAAATGAACTGAAGGCTGCAACATCTTTGGTTAATTTGCTTTTAAACAAGCATTTTTAGTAGCTTTAGAGGTAGTTTAAATAATGAATCTTTATTTGAGAAAGGATTATGTGAAATATAAATAGAGAGTAATTGAATTCGATAGAAGGAATTACAAGTGCTTGATTTTTTTTTAAGCACAAACACGCAAGATGCTAAAGCGCAGATGTGCTCACACCCTAAAAACCACCCTCTTCTCTAGAGCTGGGCTGACTGTGAATTCAATCACTTAACCACAACAGCGCGCGAGCCAGCTGAGCAGCTCTCCTAGGGAGGACCGTACTGGCAGCACGGCTACGCTCCAGGCTGTGTTTGGCAACAAAAGCACAGCGATGAAATCTGATGCCCAACATCACAACTTTAAGACACAGTCAAATGGCTATTATTTTCACTGCCAGAACTAAACTTTATTTCCATGTGTATTACATACTGGTATTTGATGCCAAGTACATTAAAATTACTTCAACAGAGGATTTAAGTGAGGAATATTTATTCTTCACTAAACAGGTTAAGAAGGAATGTAAAAACCTATAAGAAAAAAAACTGTTTAACCTTTGTTTTGATTTTGGCAAACCAAACAGTTAAGTACTCTTCTGTTCTCTCCTCAGATCTTTCAAAGTACCAAAAAAGCATCTTACCATAATCATGCAGCTCAAGAAAAAAAGTAGTCTTATAAAACCCATTTCTTATGCTAAATATGATTACAAATAAGAGTATTAACACAAAACTCCCAATTTCTATTTTTAAATACAAATACTGTATTATATTATGAAATGGGGATAATTAAAATATATCAATGACTACAAATCTAGTAATTTAAAGCAAACTTAAAACATGCTGTTTGCTTTCATGTGGAAGAATTAGGATATTGTATGGTTCAAGCACTGCAGTAATTTCTGTCAACTCCTTGATGCGCCCAGAATGTCAAACCGCCAAACACAGAGAGACATGTATTCCGGTCTGAATAGCACCAGGTGTTTTTCTCTCCCCTCCCCCCCCCTTAAAGATATTAACATTTAATAAAATGAGTGACATGACAACCGTCTGAAAGTGACATGCACAAGTAGACAATTTGCTTCAAGTCTCCAACTAATAAGCTAAAAGTTCTAGACAACAGTGAACAATTACTAATGTATTTCATGGTACACAAGAAAACAGTGCTTCCACAGTATATCCTCAGTTCTCAAGTACAAAAATATCAGTTATGGGTAGTCAATAGTTATCAAAATTTTTATTGGTACAGAATGAAAGCAGCATTTACTTTATTGTTTTTTAAACCATACATCATAAAATTCCCTAGTACACATGTGGAGGAGTGAAATAGGCTCTGTACTATTTACCTGCTACTGATTCTAGGTCCAGATTTAAAACCTTTCCTGGCCAAATACAAACAATACCATTAATAGCAAAGGGAAGGCAGTTCCTCAGTATGAAAGGTCAGCATTTAGAGTCTTACTAAAGCACTATTTTTGAAACAATACATCACTTAAATGTATAATTACATACACTACCAGTGGAAAACAAGTTTTTATTAACAAGATCTATTGAGACTGGGCATAAATGTCTTAACCACAAACTCTAGAAATATTATGGGTGCTTTGACGTGGCCCTTTTTGGTGACAGAATAAGAACAATGAAGTATGGCTTTTCAATCTTCCTTTAAAAGTACGTTTTATAAAATTTTTCAGGCTTAAATTATTTTAAAGGACCCCTAACATTTTTCTGTAACATCATTTACTTATTAGAAGCATCGATTCTATCAGTATATTAAGCCATTGGCTGATAGCTGATCATCAGCGTAACACAGGAGTCATTTACTTTTGCTGTTGTTTTTTGTTTTTAAGGGAGGTACTTTTCTAGTGAGAGCCATCCTACAGTACTACCAAACATTTCAGAGGTTACTACATAGCTTCTCAAATAAAATCCTCAACAGTTTTGTTTTCCAGCAGATATTCAAATCAAGCATACGCAGAGAGCAAATACAATCAAGTGCAGACAGTTCAGAAGTATCTCTCAAACACATTGTTTTACAGTTACCCTCTGCAAAATAAAAGCCCCTCCTCACCCCAGTGAGACAGGGTGAGAAGGGGAAACAGGTCTGCCATTCATGTAGGAGTTTGGCTAGCATAAAGTTTTATTAAAGTTGTTAACAAAAATAGTTAAACATTTTTACAATTTAACATCCAGTCTGACAAAAGGCAAATCAATGAAAAAAATACAAAAAAGTAAAAAAGTGCACTACCCAGTCCAGTATTTTGCTTTAAAGTCATGTCACTTACAGTATATGAAAAATAAACCCAGAAGTGTAATTACTTTAAAATACACCGCTTCCATATTTCAGTATTTTACACATATATTCTATAGTGGAAGAGGAGATCTCTTAAAAACTTTAATCTTAAAATATTGAGGTGCATATGCCAAGTGGGATAGACTTGGCAAGTTAAGTTGCAGTAGAGAATCCTTTCAAATTTGGCATTTTGTTTACATACCTTACCGTGCCAGCAAGGTCTGTAGTACCTAAACCTTCTATAAAGAACAGTAATTTTCTTTAATGCAGATTTACTAATACAGACAACTACAAGAAACGGTGAGGTCAGCAATTCTATGGGATCTTAAGGAGATACGAGTCCTCATTTAGTCGTCAAATGGTACAATGTCACAACAAACTTTAAGGCCATGTTTTATTTGCTGATTAATGGACAAAAGGCAATGGATTCCCCCCCCACCAAATATTTTCTTGAAAGTCTGTGCTCATAAAAATCATGAAAAGTTGGAAAGACTTAATTATTGAAACTTTAAATATATTTTACACAATCTTGTTTGTACAAAAATACAAGTTAAATATAAACATAAAGCAATCATGATAATTTTATGTAAATCCATTTTGTGATATTCTGTTATATATAAAAAAGTTTCTCAGCTCTGTCTCATTTGTGAAAAGATCAATACCAGATTGAATCACTACTGGCAAAGGGCCCTAAAAAGCACACTTTAGCATTAAATATGTTTTACAATGTAAGTACCATTTCCTGATTTCATCTTTTCTAAAGACTGGCAAAAGATAGGGCAGTATGTCCATAAACCAACAAATAATTTGGCTACAATGTCATAAAACACAAACACACAAATCTGTACAATAAACCCAGTAGCTATGCAAGTACGTACTTGTTACACACACACATACACAGACATGGAATGGAACTTAGTGAGACGCCACTTCTAGTTCACTGTTCTTCAGCCTGGCATTTTGTCTTACTTCATCAAATGAATATGACTTCGTTACCTTTCCATTCTTAAATACCGTATGAAGCAGATCCTGCAAGAAACACCACTGTTTTAGCAAGAGTGATTTGGCAAATGAACAAACAACACAGGTTACCCAAACTCAAAAGCGAGCTCCCAAATCAAGCCTGGTAAGACTAGAGCTTTAGACTGTCAAGACACTAAATCTTTACAGCTTCTTCTGACACCTTTTACTAATGGTTAGACAGAAGAGAAAGGATTTCGGCCATCTTGTCCACAGACAGAAGCTTTATGCCGAGTAGTCCCTAAAGCGAGTTGTCCATATCCGGCCAAAGCCATAACCACATGTGCTAAATATACCCTGCGAGAGCAGCTAGTAAGAAAGGAGATGCTTAACCAACTAAATACAATTCAATTACAAAGTCTTTATTTCCTCTAGAGCACCTATGAAAAAAAATTAAAAAAAAAAAATCTCTTTGCAGTCCCCTTTGGACATAGATTTTGTAAAACAGTGTATCAAGAAGAGCTTGCAAACAGCACACTGAAAGAGCAATATGCACAGCTTTGTATAGAAAAGTTATCACAAAAGCAACGTTGAGCAGTTGCGATACTTGATGAGCTGCTGCAAGGACCTGTGGTTTTAGGGAAATGGGCCCACAAGAGAGTACATTCCTCTGTCCTTTCCCAGGGAGCCCCAGAACCTGTACCACACAGATAACCCTTCTCTAATATTCCAGGACAGAAAATTCCTTAATGAATTACTTCACCTGTCAAAAATGAAGGAACTATATATTGCCTAATTTCAGTGCCAAAGTCTTGTGATTTGTTTTGAAGAGATTTCTCACCCTTAGCTCCCTCTCCCTCTATGTATACATGAATGTTCATCACAAACATACATACGTGCATATGTGTATATATAACTTTGAAAGTCTTTTTTTCTTAGATCTTTGCATCTAAAGCACATTATCTACAGTGTATACAACTGTTTGGTTTCCATCTTGAAATTTCTCAGAGAGATCCTGGTGTTATGCTTAGTGTTGCATGAAACAGCATGCCTAGTGGTACCCCTCTGCCTAGTAGCACAGAAACGTGCTTCTTTATACCAGAAAACTCAAGAAACTTCCAGGTTATAAAGGCTGAAGTACAATTCGATAACTTATTTTCAATCCTCTTAATTCAGGAAGAGACTCAACATGCAGTTAAACATTTCATTGCTTGCACACTGAAAACATAAGATATATCAAACAAAGCCTGAGACTGACATAAAGTTTGTGCTTATTTTAGTGAAATAGCATTTCATTTTGCAACCGAATTCCTGGTTTAAATTTACATCTTTGAAAACTGGGCAACTACTCCACACACAGAGCATTAACACCTGAAGGAACTATTTTAAAATCTCAATGGGGAAGTAGAAACAAATTTTAGTTGTATCTATCCCTCTCCCACCTCCAACTCAGGTCACTACCAAAGTTGTACAATATAGCCCATGCAAGACTACTTGGCTAGTGTATATTCTGCAACATTGAGACACTAGTTTTGGGAAAAAGCAGCAATGTTCTATTGTTCCTGAAGACAAACAAAAGAGAAAGATCTCCAGTTGTAAAGCATGAACATTCTACTGGCACCGTAACAATCTGCTGTTACTGAATTTGGCACTGGGGGCACTTCTGAGGTAAGACAGGAGCTGAACAAAAAGACAATAAAAAATAAATTCTGAAAGTTATAACCTGCTTTTTCCTCAATCTGTTTTTGCATGAAGAATGATGTAAAATATTTTGAAAATTCATACCTGTCCATACTCTTCAAGATCTCCCTTGCCTTCTTCAAGCGTCACGTAATCTCCAGCAGGTGTCCTATGCAATGACAGTCTGCCTTTCTTCGACCTTTTGTTCGGATCAGCAACTGGATCCTTGAAGACATTTACCTAAAATGAAAAAAGTTGTGTGGGTTTGGTTGTTGTTTTTTTTTTTTTTTTTTTTCTTT
Organism: Burhinus oedicnemus; assembly: GCA_008921705.1. NCBI lineage: Eukaryota > Metazoa > Chordata > Aves > Charadriiformes > Burhinidae > Burhinus > Burhinus oedicnemus. The sequence goes on along the minus strand of VFFE01007054.1, from coordinate 1,947,299 downwards.
TGAAGAAAAGGGATTCATGGGGCTTGTGTGCCTAATGCTGATGGTGGTAATGCAACAGGAAATGTCAAACAGGTTTTCAAGCGGGAAAGCCCTTATTGAAAACATGATGGTAGAAGTAGTACAAAGACATACCCCAAGACCGTTGGTCACCACGTAACTACATTTGAAGGAACAGTTTAAGAGATCTCTGGTTAGTTTCTGCAGCAAAGCTCCACCAGATCCAAAGGCAATATTCTCAATACTCCATTTATTCTTCTTCATTCCCTCCACAATCTAATAAGAAAAAGAAAATTATGATGGACCATACTTTTAGGCCATGCCATTTTTCCATAAAAATATTATACTACTTAAACAAGATGCTTTTACAGACAATTAAGCCAACTAACATTCAGTTTCCAGGAGATATATGTAACAATTCTGTCAATACTTGGCACGCTGTTTGCATTTTCATTTGTGACTCCAGCATGGACTAATTATAGAAAGTTTTTGCTGTAAAATTATTATCATGACCGCATGTATACTTCCCAAACTAGGGTAGCACAGTAATGCAATGCCCAGACAATCAGACCTCCAAAGAAAATAAAAGACTTCGTGGGAGTATTTCAGAGCCTTCTGATTTCTCAGAATTATGGGAAGACCTCAAACCATAGCATGTACCCTGAAACAAAGCAGTCATCTTGCTCATCAACTCAGAAAGTTATTACCCACTTTGACCAAGGATTTCAACAGAGCAGTTCTCCTGAAAATCACATTGACTAGAATTAGATTAGCAATTTTGAAGACAGGAAATGGAAATACATAAAGCTGCTTGAAAAGTTTGCTTTGCCACCTTCTCAGGCAGGTACGGACCAATGTGAACTGCATTGCCAAAATAGTCAAGTTAGCACTAGCTATATATCATTTCCCTGCACCCTCATTCTATCCAGACAAACCTGACACCCTCTAGCCTGGAGTAACGGGTGCTAGTTTAGTCACACTCATAAATGGCCAAGATTTGTTTCCCTGACCTGTTACCCTTACGACAGCCCGAAAAGATGGTTATAGACCCAGTAACAGAGCGTTTGAACTATCTCCTAACCACTTTATTAACAAAAGAGGGCAAGAAAACTTCAGAGTGGGTGAAATTGCAAAATCCCAGCCATCCAGAAAAAAGGAAGGTGAGAAGCAGAAGGAAAGGACATAATCTACGGGTAACAGTGCAGAGTTTCAAAACTCAACATCGTCAGAAATCTGGTAATCTTTTGTGCAGTCTCACCCTCCTGCACCAAAAAGAAATGCCAGACTAACACTGAACAGAACTGTCACAGGAGCTACTGATGTCAAGGCACTTTTTTTAAGTGACAGCTAAGGCAAAATTTAAGTTTTCTAAGAAAAAAAATAAGACAATTCCAACTTCAGACAGTGGCAAATGGGTAGCTAACATAAACAAAAAAGCATACTAGTATTTTGTTTATCCATTTAGTCACATGCAGACTGTCTCTTCACAGATACTCGCAAAGTCTGAATGCCTGACAGAGGCCAACCAACAGGAGAGGTGGACTGCAGAGCCATAACCTTTTGAGGGTACGCTCTGAACATGTTCCTACTACATTTTTTAGCAGAGATTTCCCTGGTAGAGATCTCATCAGAGGTTTTCCATCATTCTAGTGGTACCAGCTTACTCAGCCTCATCCAAGAAGCCAAGCGAAACAAATCTCAGGCCCTACCACCATGACGTAAGGGAACCCTTTGGAAGCTCTGTATCCTGAACAAATACCCCCTCAGTATGTGACAATCCTGTATTATTTTAGCAGCAGCCATCATATCCTTTCAGACAGTGACCGTGCACAAAAGGATTCCCTATTTTCAGGTGATTAGGTTCTCCTGGAAGCAGTTAAAAGGGATACCCAGGGATGATAAAGCATGGACATGAATGAGGTTCACTCTTGAGCATCTCAGAAGTAACTGAAAACGACAAAAAAAGGGTAAGAAAAGGGATTTTGTATACCTTTTTGTATGCCTTCCCCTTAAGCATAAGGCCCAATAGTACCATAAGAAATCAGCCTTGACTGGGCCTGGATATGGACTCTGCTTATCTACAGTGTCTTTTGAAAAGGCAAATGTAGGTAAATTCCACCTGGACTCTGATCAAGTTCTGTACAGACGCTGACCAAACCTGAAGCCATGTGAACTGTTGGCCAAGCCTGAGCCAACGTATTCTACTCCTTTCCTTACTGAGTTTTATAGATCACGTCTGACATTGAACTCGCTTGAACATGCTTGCAAGATGTAGCACAAACTAGCCGGTATAAACAACATCCTACCAAGGCACATGATGCTCAGACTTCGTGTTCACTGATACTTGTAGGTTAACAGATGCTAGTACAAGTATAGCATAGCTGGGCCATGGCCGCTTAACCTTCTTGACTGGGTGAGAAGAAATGTGAACTCCCTTTCAGCTGGTGTTCCTGCTCTCATTTACAGAGGGTTTGTTCATCTTGCACCACAGGCACAACTCCTCACTTACCCTGGGTGAAGAACTGGCTTCCACCTTTCCACTCCCTCCCAAGGAATTTCCTTACTTAGACTGATCTTTGGCTGGTGAGGGGCGGAAGGGAAGAGAAACCAAGACTAAGTTGAGAGACAGCTCTGATTCTACCAGTGACCCACAGCAGAGTCCCGGATAACAGCTTCCTTAGGTATGGGGAAGAGATGGCAAACAGCAGCAGTAGCAGGGAAGAAGGGGGAGATCTGAAACAACTGAAGCCCCCCCCCCCCAAAGGAAAACAATGCAGAAGAATTTCTTGTCTCACACTTTCAAACCTATGCAGGGAGAACAGTTCAGGTGTCAAGGTTTTGACCAGCTTCCTCTGACCATTATGAGCATGATTAATCTATCAACTGTGACTCCGGATTAGAGTATTTTCTTTGTATAAAAATTTAAAGACATCTGGAAATTGAATGTTCAAAGAAAATCCTTTGAAAGTGTAGTATATTGTGGAGTTAGCAGATTGGAATGATTTTAAAAAGTGAAAATGCTAGAAGAAAGTCAGAAAAGGTTCCTTACCTGTTCTACCAGCATCCCCTATTAAAACAAAGAATTTTAAAATCCAGTTTATACTGAGTTGTTTTCTATATTGTTGTTTCAGCTACTTTGGATAGTTAAATGAGACTGATCGATCATTACTCATTCTAGATTTTCCTATTGTACCCATTACCTTTTATCTGATCCATAACAATAAATTACGCCTAGAATCTAAGACTGATATGGAATAATTAGAATAATCACTTGCATAGGCTCTAAGAAGAGGGGGAGGAAAGATGGCCACAACAATACGTTCATACTTGTTCATGTAAACTCCTTTTTGAAAAGGGTTGGTTTTGGGGTGGGGTTTTTTGGGCTGTGGTTTTTTGTTTCCCCCCCACCCCTTCAAATGGCAAGCTATTACCCAGTCTTCCAAAAGTCAGCATGGTAACCTTGGTTTTGCCCATGTAAGAGGATAAAGAAATCCATGAAACTTAAACATGAGTAAAATTAGGCTACAAGTTCATAGGGTTTTTTTGCTCCAACATAACTTGCTGCTGTCAAATGAAAAGTGCCTCTTTCCTTCCTTCCTGCGTCTCCCAGCTCCAAACAACAGTTCATTTTCTCTCCTGTATTGTGCGGGTGAGTACTGGCCCCTTTTTTGGGACAATTTAATTCACTAAACCAAAAAATTGGTCACTTTTGGCTGAGTTAGTTTGCTGCTACACGTGTGGGCTAAATTAGTTCAATGACTAAAGCCGACATGAGGTGCACAGCAAGAGCAGAGTCAGTAAGAGATAAGGCGGTGGCCACTAGGCAGTAGTGAGTTATGTCTGCTCTGTGTGTCTTGTGGGACCGGACCTTCAACTCCCTTCTACTACATAGAAGTAGACTTTTCCTCATAATCAGTTAAAGTTTGATGAGTAAAATATGTAAACAGGCAGATCATCTGAACAAAGAATTGCTCTTTCTGCCTCTTACCCTCTCCCATTAGCTGCTGGAATTATTTTCCTGCTCTATTTAGAACTTGGAGAGCAGTGCATTTTTTTCCTCTAACGTAAATATTTTAAATATTAGTTTTAATATTTTAATTACAATTGATGCTATATAAGCATCCTTTAATTTTGTCCAGTACAACTTATAGAAAGCAACCTTTGCGCTCCTTACAAGAAAGAATTAATAGTTCAGTTTCTTTCCTGTCGTGACTCATGAAAATCTCAACCACAACATACTTTGTCTAACACAGGCATCAGTCCTATTAAATGGTTATCTAATGATAAGGCTTGCTTTCCAGCTATTAACCTCTTATGCTTTTGTCCTGTTAAGCACATTAGCACAGTTGTCTATTTTCAAAAAGTCACATGGGACAAAAAAATAAAGTAAAATAAAATTTGCTTTAAAGGCTATGGGAGGAGGAGCAAAACTGTAGTGCATGACTGCACTACAGTTGGCATAGGTAACAATCTCAATATTAACTGCTCTCTAAGGATCCGAGGGACAAATTTGAGTTCTGTCATTGAGGTTCACTTTATGTGCCCATGTTAGATACTCAGATAGTTTCAGAGTAGCTAAAAGACAAGCCTGATTTGAGAAGCAGCAAAAGTCAACTTTGATTAAGAAGAATCTAAGGATGCCTCAATCTAGAAAGCTAAGATAAGCGTCAATAAAATGAAGTAAAATTAATCTTAAATTTATTCAACTTATTTCTGGTTTTGAACTCTTAATACAACTGAAAATGAATGATCCAGGACAAACTTGATAAAGCCAAGTCCTCGTCCTTTTACGCGCAGCTCGTCAATTTCTGTCTTGATGAAATTGTACTTTTGACTCAGACTACAGACTAATCCATTAAACATATTTTCTAGGCTTTCAACAATCCTTATTCCACTAGTTGCCAAATCAATGAACTCACTTCCCTTACCCTTGTTTTTAAAAGGTCTCCTTCAAAACTACATCTTCAATATTTGAGTGCAAGCACACTTCAGATGGTACATAACTAATGAGCCAAACCAGTTAATTACTACTAGTGCTATAGCACAGCAATCACGCAGTGTGCCTTAGACATCAATGAAAGGACCAAACACTGCCAGATTTTGATCTGAATGAGACTTGACAAGCAGGATGAAAGCAAACAAAAGGAGAGACAGTGGGAGGAGAAGGGTTACAACAGGAGGATTAGGAAATGCCTTTTGGTTTTTTTATGCATCTTAATAATTCCCTGTGGAGTTTTAATGGAGTTGTTTTACACATTAGGATATTGCTGCCAGTGTCTGGAATGAAGGGCAGGGAAGGTGGGGTCATCTGCAACATCTGACTAGTCCTAACAGAGTCCAGATTAAATATCAACATTGCCGGTGTCACACTGACACCCAAACAGGATCTCCTACCTCTTGCAATGTGTTGATATCCACACCATCTCCTTGAATAACTCTGAGATACGGTGGCAGCAACTTGTACCCTTTTGAGTTCTCTGTAATGGGAAACTTCTTCCCTAAAATCTCCAAGACCTATTGAAAAGAGAAGGGAGACAGTTAAAATAAAAACCTGCCATTCCAATAAAGAAACACAATTTCCACATTTGAGTCATGCTCTGAAAAAAAATAATTCCATAAATATACCCACATATCCTGCTCTAAATCTATCCACATAGGCACACGAACAAAAGCATGCCAGCCATTGTGGTGGAAGCCATTAGATTAAGCCGTCACAGACCATATGGCCTTTATGAACTTGTACCCGAGAGCTAACCAGAACCATGCTTCCCTCCTTTCTCTTTGGTTGCTGCGAGCTTTCACTAATAAATGTGTCAGCTGAAGATTCTGCTTTTCTTTTGACCCCCCCCTTAAGATGGTGGATGAGGCTTTCAGTTTTCTGCAATTTTGTTAGCCACCAATAATTAAAATGAAACACTTCAGCTTGGAGTTTTTCTAATCGGCTCTGATAAAGATTATTCAAAGTTCCCATTTATGATACGTCACTTGTCCCAGAGCAATCTAATCTGATAGAGTACCAACATAACTAAAATCTCCCCTACTTCCTTATTAAAACAGTGCTGACAGCTACTCAAATTCAGAGGTATCAACAGCTTTTATTATACAACTGCAACAACCATTACACTCTCTAGAGAGCTATGAGGTAAAAAGCACTCTTCAACTTGGAGGTCGTGTGCCACTGACTTAAACGCACATTTTACAAAAGGGAGAAGAGTGCTAAACTTGTATATGTAGCATAAAACAGTGAATTACATTAATACAGGACATCAAGATACCTCAACATGGTGGTAAAAGGTCTTATTGACCTGGCGCTTATTAATGCTCAAGTTGTTTCCCATTTTATTTGTTATTAAGTGATGAAAGACTTCTCTTTATACAATCATTCCAGCATCATTAGACCAGCAAAACTGGTAGCTGTTGCAACTGCTTCAGGAATAGTATGCAAGAGTGGGTTTGATGAAAAAGATTAAACTATTCAGACTACAAAAGAGTTCCCATATCTATATGGAGAGGAGGTGAATGTTTACATTTTTCATGGGTCCAAATCACCCAGCATCAACTATATACTATGCATACCAAGCTAGTGCATGACGCTTCCTACGTTTGTTAGCCCGTCATTACAAAACAAACAATTGCCTTCCCAATCTTGTATACAGATGACTTCAAGAAAGGATTACCTTTAAAACAGTGTCAAGGGGATTCCCAGAATCTGGTCTAATAATAAGTGGTGCCTCTGGACTTCGGGCTTCAATTATATGCCTTAAGTCATCACCCCATATTTTTTCACAAGCATTGTAAATGTCGTAGCTGTCACTAACCACAGATACAGGCACTGAAGAAAACTGTGTCACTATGTGTTCAAAAGCATCTTTTTCATGATCTTTGCCCCAAGCTGTTATGGTACTGTAAAGTCAATTGAAAAATCCACATTAGAGCAGCATTTATATGTTAAATCACACATTCTGTACTTCCTACCAGTAACAGTTCAAGGTAATAGTAGGCAATATGATTACAAGACGGCATAAACTATGTGCTTGTCAGCTCTGTGTTGCATGGATAGTAAATATACTATATACTAAAGAAATGGCACCCTGGATTCCTCTTTGGCAACTCAGACAAACACTTGACACATGAAACTTCTTTCAGATGTAAAAATGATTTTATTTATTTAACACTTGTGAGAGAGTTTCTCTTTTAAATCTGTAATTCAGACAGTTAGGGAACTACAGATGCAAGAACAGAACATCTGCTCTGGCAACTTCAGACTACAAGATGGGAAGTGGAGAACTAGCAGCGTACGTTAGAAAAATCTTAGAAGAAAACACAATTTATTTTCTTTTTTTAATAGTGATTTAAAATCATTATGCTCACTCATACATTCTTCCAGAGAAACCTCAGGGCATTACCCTTGGTACAAGGGTACAGGCAAGCACATAAACCAGAGCTGCTGAGAGAGGTAATAAGTTATTGAATGCCAGTTGATCTGCAGTGGCCAGCTGTATGTGGCTGTCACAGACCAGCTGACATAATTGACTTTAGTAACTTGTGTGTGAACACCTAAAAATGCTCACATGCCAAGCATGGGTGTGCAGCAAGAGCTAGTGGGCATTGAATTTTTTACCATAAAATGCTAGCATTAACTTCTGTGTGGACAAGCCCCAGATCACACTAGTGAAGAGAGAAAACAAAATCTGTTTCAAAGAGTTTGGGGCAGAGTCTGACCCTGGTGGCATGCCAGAGGCAAGCACCACACTCACAACACAACCTCACATTGGAGGTTATGGAACAGTAGAGCAATTCTGAAAAAAGTTAGGTCTCTTGCATGAGAGCCTTTTTGCGTATTAACGTGGAAGGAGTGAGTGCAGTCTGCATTTGGCAACGCAAACTTTAACTAGGACAGTTCAAGCTGTTTGCTCTCATGCCACCATTTCAATATGTTGGGCAAAAGACACTGGCTTGTTCTTTGACTCCATGTGTTTGCCTTCATTACAAAGAATTTTATAGTTGCTTGGTCCACCATTTTGGGATTTAACTGGAGTATTAAGCTAAGCTAAGAGAAGACACTTCAGAAAAAATTTGTCACTTCTACTGATCAAGCAGGTGTTCTAGAACAGCACTACAGCAATGGTCCAAAAAGTTCTACGAAGTAGCGTTCATTCAAAGATGATCACCACGCTATTAGGACTATTCATGTAAGCCTTTCCATCATCCATCTTGCAATTCTAAGTGAAAATATTCACTATTCAAAAGCACTAGGTTTTGTACTCTATAAGAAAAAAGCAACTGTCCCTTCCTTTATATTCTGCTTATTTCAGTATGCAGACATGAAAGTGAAATCCAAGGATCTGCATTCACTCCTGACTTCGTACAGGATTCAGATATAAAAATGAGAGCTCTTCAACTCAAATGCCTGTTTGAGACCAGTTCCTTACTCTCCAAAACTCATTCACATTTCTTAGCGAGATATCAAGGATTTACCATTGGCCGAATTAGTTGTGCTGATGGGAAGCTTTAGAGCAACTGCCTCTTCTGGAGGAAGAACATGATCTGGGAGAGTCCACAAGTGCAACTTACATAGTTTTTCATTTTAGGATTTTATGTTTAAAACAAAATTTCGAGTTCATAACACAAATCCTCAATATCTACTTTCACCTGTAAGCCTTCAAGTCCGTTCTAAAAAGAACCAGCCAAATTTACTTAGACACTGATAAGAAGGTTATAGTTAAAAAACATTTAACACACACTTATAGTTAAGAACAGCCACGCCACTGTTGTGTCCCCAGAACATACAGTTCTAGGCATCAGTATTGAACTTCAGCCTCAACAGCTGGATCAGTCATGGCTAATAGTGTAGAATATAAGTGAAATAGCTTAATATTTCTGGATACAAAGATGGATAAGAAAAAAATTACATTTTGTTAAGCTATTTTTAAAAAGGCTTTAATAGCCTAATATCTTACCTATGTTCAGCAGCTGGAACAGAATATCCTGGAACCGGATCTTTTGTACCATAGTACTTTTTAATTAACGCAATTCCTGCTACAGTATCTGTTCCTTTGAAGTTCACCAGATGAGCTGAAGCTCCTATTCCTGCAGTCTGAAAAAGATGCAACTTTCAGTTGCCGCACCAAATATAGAAGCCTAAATCCTGTCACTGCCTAGCACTAGTTTGTAACAGCAAAACTCTGACTCAGTTCCCGTTTCATCAAAACCTTCTTCGTGCATTTACACAGGAAAGACAGCTCGTGTATAGAAAAGGCTCTCCCAGTCTACTGCTCACAGTTCAGACATGTACCCACCCCGACCGCAGCAGTCCAAGCACAGTACGCTGTGCATTCACAATTTCACTGCTGAACAGGGACACAGTTGTTAACAGATACATGCTACAATCCTGTATAGTTAAGAACAATTAGACTTCTCAAATTATTAGACAAGTAGTATTACCTCTTGTGAAGAGACTCCTCTGTAGCCGAAGTCATGCAGCTTATACTCCAGTCCTTCTAAGCTCCCTGAAGTCTCTAGTAAATATTTGGCCAAAATCTTTTTCTGCTCTCTAGAGTTTGTAGCCACTGTGATTGGATACCATGACTGCACGAGAATAGTCTAAAACAAAACCCATCATATTATTAGGTGTATGTTTGCTTAAGACGTAAAAATCCCCCCTTGGCATTTAATCAGGCACAGAAAGGTCTGTTTATTTTCATTGCTCATTCAGAAGGTACCGATGCCTCCAACAGTTTGCTTTAGGGCTAAAGTAATTAGCCTTTATAATACCTTTATAAAGGTAGGCCAGGTATTGACCATCTTCGGACACACAATTCCCCCCACCCTCCTTTCCTTGTGGATAAAAGTACTGTTGTGACTTTCCTGTAAAATTATTACCACCTCTTGCCAGGTAGGGGGAAAACGTCTGTTTAAGAGCACTAAAAAAAAGAATCCAGGCTTCCTTAAAGCAGAAAATTAAAGCTGCCAGAGATTTCCTTTAAGCCAATAAGGAATTCAGCCTTTAATTTAAGTACATTAATATTTACTTAGAAAAAACACGCTAAATTTCCAAAACTGACCTCAATCCAATTTGTGAGCCAGTAGCACTCTGGATCTGTGTTTTCTACTGTGAAAAGAACATTTCCTCTGGGAATTACAGAGCCCTCAGGAACAGCCTTTATTTCTATAGGAAGATGGCCATCGTATTTCTGTGTAAGAAACAGTAATGTTTTTAAGACAACAGGAAAGATAGGACCTACTTCACTTTTCTTTGACTGCAATGGATAAAAAAAATCAGGCTAGGAGTTTATTGATAAAGCTTTCTTCTTCATTTCTTTCAACCCTAGAAATAATTTGGTTTGTTTGCACACCCACCAGCCCAAATAAATAAAAAAATCCACATTTATCAAAAAAGGAGGAAAATCCTGTAACCTAAAAAAGACTCTTTACCAAACCAGATGACGGTAATCAGTTATATTCCTTGTGCGAATTGAGTCAGGAAGGCTTAAATATTCTATAAAAATATGTAAGTTCTACCCACAGAACAAGAAATATTTGCTACTCTTTTCTTCAGTGCTTTCACATTAAGCAAGCTAAAAAAAAGTTTAGCTATCGTTATCTAGGCCTTCAAGAAAATCTCTAGTTTTTCTTAGTATATATGTGTGCTTTGTTAATTTATTAGAGCAGGATCCATTTAATATCTATTTTAAAGAATATTTTATCATTACCATTACTCACTAAACATGAAATTTAATCTTGACGTATCACTTTTGCCGAATTCAGTCTTTCATCCCCGAAAGACTAAACATTGTGTGCAATATGACTTTTGAAGAAGAGTAAATTGCAAACAGCAACTCTAAAAGAGTAATTATAACTTTCTGAAAGAGCTCTGCAAGCTAAACTGATAATACTTACAGTGTTTTGTATATTAATATTTTTTGACAGAAAGCTTCTCATGAGATATTCTTTAAAGGCAACAAAAATTGCATCAATTCAGAGAAATTACACAGATTCATAAGTAGCATCAAAACATCTGGTGCCCAAAACACATCAAAAGTCTCTTCTACACTACAGTTTAAAAGTTTCTTCCAAAGTGTAATATGCTGAAACAAATTGTGTTTATATACCACACCGGGTTTAGTTGTCAGACTTGGAGATGTCTGTTCTGGATTAAAAAAGGACAATGAAGCCTTCATTAAGGCTCAAAATAATTTATGACTGATTCAATGAAGACAAAAATATACTTAAGTGAAAAAATAAAACAGATTTCAAAGTTGGTATAGGTGGTGATTTTATCCATGGAAAAAGCAACACAGTCATTGCATAGCACAACATTATAGCCCTTTTCAAAGTTTTAAGGTACAATCAACTTGTACAATTCAGGGCTTACATCTCTATCACTCATCATCAATTCCTGCCCACTTCCAGCCTTTACACCACCCCCTGGTTCTCCAGGCAGTCCATTCCTCAATTCCACACCTTCACTCTATCAGGATTTACTCTTTGTACAAATTCACACGTGTACATTTCAAATTCATTTTGGCACTTCATTGCTATAGCCATTGCTCCCTCCACTTTACCTAACACTACACATCAGGGAACAGAGGCAGACGGCAGTGGTAGGTATGTGAACATATACAGGAATTGAGTGAGCCCAGGCAGGGTCTCTGTGTGCATGTAAGGGCATACAAAGACCCAAAGGGTACACACACTTCCAGTTTGAGAGCCATCAGCATCTATGATCAAGAAGTAGAAATCATATTTGTTTATATATATGCACAATTTTAACAAGAAAATCTGACAAAGGAATAAACAATGTATACAGGGGGTATTGCAGGAAGGCTTCTCTTGACTAAACCAAAAGCATGCATTAAAACGGAATTAGTTGAACCACATTAAAACTCAGTGTGGACAGACAGGCAGCATTAAAAGTGTATTAATTCAGGTTAGCCAAAGAGGGATCAAGATTACTTTAAATACAGATGAGAGCAGTTCACAATGTATAATGTAGCTTAAACACAAATAGGGATTGAATTCACATTATTTCAAATGGATGCAAGTCCTCTACAAACCTGTCCGTAACTCCCTCGCAGAAAACGGGGGTTTTATTTACCTTGCTGCCATTTGCAACACTGAGTTGAAATACACTTTTCTCTTGCACACCTTACGGTCCAGATATATTCACAGACAGATGTCATCATAAAATACATACTGTCACAGTATTCAGGGACAAATAAATGTAAAGAACTAAAATTTGTGTTTTCAAATGCCAAAAATATCCATTCACTAGAACCCACAACGAAACATAGCATTTAATTAATCTGCAGAGATTAGAACAGCTCTGATGAATGCTATTAGACTGAATCTGCTGCTTTTACAGAGATGTTTGCAATTATTTGAAGACTGATACCTTTTTAAACAAAAGGGAAAGAGGATAATTGGGGAAAGACTTAATTTGGAGGGATTTACGTGTCAGAAGTGCTCAAACCTTGTATTTCATAATAAAGTTCAACTTAAGTATCTCTGAAAAATTTAGGAAACGATCGAACAAAACATGTATTTTCTGGAACTATTTACACACGCAAGAAGTTGTAATGCTTTCTGCATTAGAATAAAAATAGTTATGATTAGTTACAGAAAGCAACATAAATGATGCAAGCAACCACTAAGCACTGTATTATATATGGACACTCGCCAACAAGCCCCCACTTACACTAGCTGGCTGACGGCAGCCATAAATCCTTATTACCTGCAAAGCCATATTTGGCATCTGAAAGGAGGAAAATTACTTTTCTCTAAGGAATTACAATTATATGATTATTCTTTGACAGCTGCTACTCCCTATATACTAAACATAAAAAGCTAAATTTATCCATTCTTTACTATCACGGTTAAAAGGAGACACTGCTGTATTTATTCTATGGTTGATTCATAAATCCTTCATGATAGTCTCGTACTATTTTCATAAATTTTTACCTCCAGAATATAGTTCCATCCCTTTTCATTGAAGACATCATCTTGAAAATGCTCCCTATATACTTCTTTGGCTTCCTTGATTTTCTCTTTGGTCACCACTTTACCTGTGGTTTCAGAAACAGATGAAAGCTTAGAAGCTGATGATATTCATCAGTTTATAAAATAAATAACAAAAAGGTGCAGACACAGAAGAGTCATTTTGCCTCCAACAAAGACGAGGAGAATATGTCAAATGCAATATATTAGCTATGTTAAAACCAAATTTTACTTTTATTTATTATATAGATGAGGATGCTCAAGAAACTAACAGGATGAAATAAACTTGTAGTTTGCAGGTGACTCAGGAACAATTTGAGATTATTACTCTTTTATGACAGTCAATAACCTGTCAAGGGGTTTAGTAGCAGTGCTTTTCCCAGAGGAATGCGATGATTGTGCTATTTGGCACACGCAACGAGACATAACCAGACTAGCACAAGGGTTAAGCTACTTCTTCTCCAGGGAGAATCCCCGTGGAGAGGCCTTACAACCAGTCTTTGATTAACCACTTCCGCGATACGAACTGACAAACTAACCACATTATTTGAATAAGCATTGCTACTGCTTTAGGACCAATCGTCTACTGGAAACATTAGAGATCAATCCTCAGATCGCCAAAGAGAAAAGAAACAAGATTATCAAGTGTTTTGATTATAGTAGAATTCCAATCTTTGGCAGAATTGGCAGAGATATTTATGGATTCTGGATCAAGACAAAGATATGTAAGCCACATGACTAAAGTTTTCCTTCTAAAGCTTGGCAGAAGGCAACTTGCCTTCAGGTCAGAACAGGTGATATTTGCACATAAAGCAAAAAAGCAAACAAAATCTTAAAGGGCACTAAGGAATTTTCAGATGTAACTCTTAAAATTGTCAATATTGAAAACACTTTCACATGTAGCTGACCTATTCAGTGATTTAAACTGAGCAGCAATTGAAATTTAAGGGAAATTAAAATCATTATTAGTTTACACAGTGAATAAACCAGCAAATATAGACTAAAGTTTATGTTCAAAATGCAAAGTCTTTTTTCCTCTCGAACCTTCTCTCTTCTTGTGATTCTATGCACAGTCTTGCTCTATTTTCATTCATTTCAATTTAGCCCACTGAAGTTGGGATACGAGTATCTCCTCATTTTTAAATAAACCATTAGCATAAATAAACATAGTAAAGAGGTGTCTGAATTAAGATATCAATACCATTTTACAAGGGTGGACATCTCATTTCCAGAATCCCATAAATATGATTTTCTGCATGTCACTACCTACACTGTACCAAGATAACCTGGAATTGTTTCAGCTATAAGACTCCAGGCTTGAGGAAAAATTAAAATATTTATTTACAGCTAAAGTTTTACTGGAATTTGAGAGTTACCTTTTAAGTATTTATTCAGAATGTACTGCAAACCATAAAAAACAGTTTCTTCATATTTCACTTTCCTTAATTTGGAATTTTCAGTCTTCTTTTCACGACATTCAAAGTAGGAATATACTTTGCTTGTATTAGGTGGATATTGCTTGTAGTGCGTAACCTACATTAAGAAAAAACTTCAGTAAGAGCTCAAAACATCACTACGAGGCACATATTTGTACGTTAAAGGTTAGAGTAACTCCCAGCTCCTCTGGACTTTTATTATTTATCCATTCATATTCTACGCAGTAAGTATTTAAGGGATTTCCCCTTTTTTAGCCACCTTCAATTTTCAGTTCAAAAGACTGTCTTCTCTACCTTACTCTTTGCTTTTGTGTCAAGCTTTTCCCTCTAGAGTAATCTTCTTGATCAGCCCTTCCACTCCCCGAGGACTTCACTTTGATTAACTGGGAAAGACACTGGCTAGGATTCTAGGAGCCGCACCGAGCACCAACGTGCAGGGGCACTTTTCACTCTCCCATACTTTGGCCAAGCCTAATAGCTACAGGAAGCACAAAGTTGCCTGCCACTACCAAAGCGGAGATATCTGCTGTATTTGATTGAAGTTTTGAAGGCTATAATCACATAGTTCAAATAAAAGCCACCTGCACTCAAGAAGGCATTGACAATGGCCTTTACCCGAGCATCCCATTTACTATGAGCAGAGTGGGTTTCCCAAACCCAGATTATGTCAAAGTCATCTTACAAACCTGTTACTGTCGGTAATGCTGGTAAAATCTGCCTGAGGTTTGTACCTCCCCACAAAGTTTGCTAGGTGGACTTTTTTTCCAATCTTTGCAAAAGTTCACGTTCAGCATAAAGGAAGCAAGAAGAGTTGCAGTCTGAGTGTGTATTACGTGGAAATTGGTCATATGAACATAGAAAGTTACGCTGGATTCAACCATAACAGCTTTTTTTAGCCACTGACAGTAAATCTACCCAGAAATTTAATTTGAATAATGTATCATTTGAAACAAGTACCCTCTAAACATTAACAACTTAAACCTGCAAAATCGTAATCTCCTAATATGTAAAAACCAAACTCCATGCAAAAGCCGCAATTCCAGATTAAACGAAAAGAATACACAATGACATAAATGTAATACTATCAATGTTCAAATTACAGGATACGTAAGTCAGCTTGAGGCACTCCCAAACATGAAGTTATCAGAAGTTTTCTTAAATTATGACAAAAATAAAGGTCTGTGAACAAGTCTATACATTCCATAAGGGAAAACCATTCTTACAGCAGAGCAATGCACCATCATACAACAGAACAAAACTCAAAAAGGTGTGAAAGTCATGTCTGAATTTCTCAAAACCCCAGATTTACAGGTTAGGACATGAGTTCATTATAAGTTTCTTGCTGCTACTTCTTACTCCAAATCACCTTAAAAATTTTTGTTTCTAGTATCACAAGGAATTGGAAAAGGGATAGTTTTACCACTTCTTCCTTATTGTCCTCTTTTTTTAAAATGTACCTCTGACGCTTTCATACTAAAATATTTGAGTTTCCCTTACCTGTATTGCTAAAACTATATATTAAAGGATTTTAAAAATACAGTTTTCTTTTTCCTCCCAAATGCCATTTATATTTAGTCATTCGCTCAACTTTGACAATGAACTAGACCGCTCAACTGAATTTTTTAGTTCTCCTATACCAGCACAATGCTGTTAGCGTTGTGTTTCCAATGCTGCAAGGAAACATTTAAATAATGAAAAGGTCAGTTTTCAGATCTTTCCATTATCCTTACTTCTATGAAGATTTCAAGGCCAATCAAATAAAACCCAAGCTTGTCATTGCAAGTTTTCTGCCTTTACTTCAAACAAAGCACTGCAACGCAGGCATTTAATGGAGCACAAACCTATTCTGTTCCAATTCCACAGCCACTCAAAAGCAGAATGCTTAAGAGTAGCAACGTTACACCCAAAGACAAAACCTGGCTTTTAGATTTAGGTTCTAGCTATTAAGAAATGTCTCACTCCACAAATTACAACATGTCGTTTTCTAGTTCTACAGAGAACTTCCAAAAAAGTAAATCACACTCCCAGCACACAGAGAACTCTCTTCCGGATATCGTCATGCTTAAAGGAAAAAAAATCCAAACAATTTAATTATCCAACCTACTAACCAACTACAGGCTGGTTACTGAACCTACAGGTTCAGTACCTACAGGTCAACACCTACATTATAATGAAAATTTGCGTGATCTTTAGCTATGATCTTTAAAAAAAAAATATTTACTTTTGCAGTGCAAAGACATCTCCTCCAGCTAAATGCTTCTATCAAATGGGTTACAGGGCCAAAATTAGCTTAAGGTGTACAATGTACACATTGAGTTGGTGCCACCTTTTCCTATTGCGTTTAAACACGTTTATTTTTAGGGACTTCCCATTCTAGCTCTGCTTTGAAGCATGATCACAAAACACAGTGCTCTGCCTGCGGATCAGAACTTGAGGGCTGAAATCAAGCTGGAATGCTAACAGCCAGATTTCTCCTTTACGTAGCATACCTGGGGAAACAGCTCCTCCAGACTACCTTGCTGGCAGTTTCAACCTAAAGAAAACGCTCAAGTTCTTCAAACATTAAATCACAGGTTTAGCTAATTTTTCTGACCTTAATCTGAAAATATATACCAGCTAGTATCCAGAAAATAGTTATTTCTGGGGACTCAAACCTGAATAAAATTACATTTCTATTATGCACAGAATTTTTATCAATTAAATTGCTTCAATTACTTGAAAAAAGATAACGAACTTTACAACTGTTATACTAATTCTTCACAAATTAGAATCTATTTGAATAGTGAAAAATACACATCCCTGGCAATTAAGGTATTTACATCTAAGCAAACTTTACATCTGTAATTTTAAATAACTTGTGCTTCTTTTGACATTCTACAACACTCTTAGTTTTATCTATAAAGCTGAAACACCCTTTGGGTGTCCGCAAGGCTTCTCACAGACTACTCAGTATTTAAAGATGCAATCACAACCTTAAAGTACCACACTTTCCAAGCACTACTTACTCCAGGCATGCTGTATAGGTAAGTGAGAAGTTAAGCACAAGACCTACATCCCCCGTTCACTTATCCGGCCATCAGTTTTGCTTCCGACCTCTCAGGCAGGGCACCATATCTAGCAGGAGCATCTGCCCACAAAACATCACGGCAGCTCTGACCGTTAGCTGGCATTTCTGGACCAGTAGGGCATGGGGAAATAATACCCATCCACCATAGTGATGGTCAGGAGGTTTGGCATGTAGTGAAATGCCTAGTGGTAAAAAAAAAAAAAAAAAAAAAAAAAAAAAAAAAAAAAAGTCTGAAAAAGGATCAAGCTCTAGGGAGCAGGAACAGCTCACAGAAGACACAAAGAATGCCACTGAAAACAACAAACCAAACAAACAAAAAATCCAACAACCCGCAACACAACCCTACAAGGCACTTGGACAATGAAAACTATGCTTCAAGAAATGCCTGAACTTTCCTTGTTGTCAGATGAAGTTTTGCATCCTTCTGCATTCTAAAGAAGAGTGGAAAGAACAACCAGTGACAACGTACGATATTTGAAATGTATTTTATGTGACTACAGATCGAGACAGTATTGATAAATCTATGCTTTCAGTTAGAGGATGACAGAAGGAGGACTTGTACAGACAGGGTCTAGAGAAGCAGGAGTGACTTTAAAGTCAATAGGAAACCCCTTCTCTACAGAAGGAAAAAACCAAAAACCAAACAAAAGCCCCTACTGGGATTAAGAGACCCTTACAAGAAAACAAAACCCAAAAATACCTTCAAAGGCCTTTTGATATTTAGTTCAAAGACTGCGGTTTAGGTTTTGTCTACACAAAGTATGACAAACAGCCCCTTGGAACAGCCATCTACAACAAGGTTATGTACTATGACTCAAATAGAGCACTCCTATTCCAGTTGTGATAACTGCTTATTAAATTTCATCCAAATAAAGGTATATTCTGAACAAAGAATACCTCCACAAGGACTACATTCATTTAACTAAATCTAGTCAGCCATTTGAGAAAAACTATGAAGCACAAATTGCATTTAGATCAGCCATCCAAAAAAGCACTCCAAGCGTTAACAGTTAACTTTAAAGAAAAAGGAATTAACAGGTATTCATCACAAAACCAGGATGACTGAGGTAAAGGTTGCATTTTTATTGGCTAGATAAGAAAACCTTTGCCATAAAAGCCAAATAATCTTATAATCTACAAGTTTTGTTCTACAAGAGATGGCAATGAAATGGACTTTAAAAGGTTATTTAAGTCTGTATAACTCAACCATTTGAAAATATGAGAAAACTGGGTCTGACATGAGTAGAGAAGTTGGGCGTGGCCAAATTCTCCATGGGTGGTTTATTCCTGGTGCTCAGCTAGGTCAGATGGGTGCTAACAGAAGCCATCAGAAAGATGCTTCTAAGCCCTGCTTAGCGTGAAGTGAAGAAAACCCCAAGTATCTAGCCAGCAGGATCTTGTGCGTGTGCCGTGGTTTAGCCCCAGCTGGCAACCAAGCACCACCCAGCCGCTCGCTCACTGGCCCCTCGGTGGGATGGGGGCAAGAATCAGAAGGGAAGACTCGTGGGTTAAGATAAAGACAGTTTAATAGGTAAAGCAAAAGCTGCGCATGCAAGCAAAGCAAACCAAGGAATTCATTCCCTACTTCCCACAGCAGGCAGGTGTTCAGCCATCTCCAGGAAAGCAGGGCTCCATCACACGTCAGAGTTGCTTGGGAACACCATCACTCCACATGTCCCCCTTTTCTCCTTCTTCCCCCAGCTGTTATTGCTGAGCACAACACTGTATGGTATGGAGTATCCCTTTGGTCAGCTGGGGTCAGCTGTCCCAGCTGTGTCCCCTCCCAACTCTTTGTGTCCCCCCAGCCTGCTGACCAGCGAGGCAGTGTGAGGAGAAGAAAAAGCCTTGACTCTGTGCAAGCACTGCCCAGCAACAACTACACCATCCCTGTGTTATCAGCACTGTTTCCAGCACACATCCGAAACACAGACTCATACTAGCTACTATGGAGAAAATTAACTCCATCCCAGCCAAAACCAGCACACCGTACATAAACTGAGTCAATAAGATGATACCAATTCAGCTAAGGTGATATTTGAACTTTCTGGAGTTATTTGGAAAAATCTTTAGTGCAGAACGGGTACAGAACAACCCAACTACTGAACCCACGGCACTGCACTGCCAGAAACACGAAGAACCAGAGGGAGAGGTGGAAGAGAAGCCAGAAGCAGCGTGGTCCTGGCAGCTGTGCCCCCCAGCTAGGGCACTTCAGGTCTGCGGCAAGTAACGAGTGCCCGAGGTATGGGTTGGTGACCCTACTGCAAGCCTTGCTCCTACACTGAACTGAGCTATATCCTTCGCAACGTAGGTGAAAATTGACCGTAGCCTGTTTTACGTGACAAGTAAAAATGAGAGCTATGGTTGCGGGTGCAGTGTCAGAATGGCTTGCTGATGCTGGAAGAGATATATTTGGGGCATCGTCACCCCCATATACAACTTACTGAGTTAGATGATTTTACTGCAGTGGTGCTTCTGGCACTGGGGACACTTCTGCGAAGCACCTCTAAGATCCCCATTAGTTGCAGTATTACATATTGTGTGAAAATATTGTGGAAAGAGGCCATGATTTGAACGACTGTTTTACCTAAATCTTTATGAGGTTTAACCAACGGAGCTGTTAAAAGCAAAGGTTGTCAATAACCTATATGGAAAACACCACTGTTAACAATGAGGAGATGAACCAGTACTTGGGAACAAAGGGAATGCTTTATCAGATATACCTCACTGGGATGAGACATAACTAACAGCAGTTACAAGGTATTGCCGACCCCCTTCAGGAAAAAAAACCCACAACTGTGATTAGCAGTTATATTTAGCAAGGATGCTTTAATAGCTGTCAAAGCAGTCACAAAAGGACCACAAACAAAAGCGGAAATGAAAACCAACTGAAAAGTCAGTGTGGTTAAAAGATAACCTTATTTGAACACAAGAGGACACCTCAGAAGAGTCAATCTTTAATAAGTCAACAAAAAGTACATCCAACAATAGCAGGTAAAGTGAAAAACACTTGCAAGCAAGTACAAAAAAAAAAATAAAAATTAATTAAATCTAATAGTAAAGTGCAACCTTACCATTTTGGTTATACACGAGCTTCAAATTGTCATAGGAAAGTAGCCTTAGAGAGACTCCAGACCCCTTATGAAAAATGCATAAGTGAAGCAAATACAGATTAAGATAATGTTCAAGACCTAAAGTGACAATATTCGGAGAGATCTGCTCTTATGAGATGAGATGAGGGGGATAAATTAATGCAGGTTATGACTGAATCATTTTAACATCTCTCTATTCTAGTTCATCCATCATCTCTTACATGTTTATTGAAAAAATAAGAGGACCAGAGGTGAGGAAGAAAAAAAGTTAAGAGATCAGTCAGTACTAAGAAAATTAAGGAGAACACATGCAAGCAACAGAATTCCTATGGAAGCTGCACATTATCAGCAGAGATGCTGTAAGTGACCACGTCCACATTCATTTAAAAAACAAGGTCAAGCATAAGCACTAGAACTGAGTGTATTCTAAATTGTTCAGAGAAAATACAATGTTTAAAAAGGTAACAGCAGATTTCTTTACCATCAAAAATTTGTGTGCTTTGCATCCAAGATTATCATAACAAAGATGACAACATGCCTTATGTTTACTGTTTACATATTTGTGAATAGTCAGCTGTACTACATCACATACTGCTACAAGTTTCCTGTTCCTTAATGAAAATAGAAAAACATTTACCTTTTTAACAATGAAAGTTGCAATGGCTCTGGAAGGGGTTACTTTCCATTAATTTAAACACTGGCTGAATTCTGTACGGTTGCAGTGTTCCTTTTAGAGCAATGACGATTTGGGGTTTGTAACAGGACTGTGTGACTGCAAATCAAAACTTGGAAGATAACAAACCTAGACAGAGTGAAGATTGATTGTTTACGAGGAGTGCCGGGCCAGAAGTTTTCAATGCTTTTCCACTGACAGAATTACAGGAGAACACATTCACATCTCCACCACAAGATTTTAATAAATGTATGTAAACATATATGGGCTGCTGAAAAGAATATTTTGTAGTCATTAAGTACTAGTCAAAACCAATAAGCCAAAGAATACTCATGTCTCTTCCTGGAATACCTCTAGCTTTCTAAATAAAGGATACGCAGGCTGCAATAAACACACGCTCACGTGAAGTGCTTCAGAAGTAAGTGCTCTTCTACATCCATGCAGAGTAAAAGAAGTCATTCAAAATGACAAGTACTTAAAATTCAACATGTAAGGCATAGGGAGTTAAAAAGTATCTTTTAGGCTTCCTTGAAGCATCCAGAAAGAACTGAATTCTGAAACAGATCTCATTTACAGTCTAGATAGCAAGTCAGCTCCTCCTATGGGGCAACTGCATGGCAGATTATTATAGCTATCAGCTTAATTACAAAACATTCCAAGCAACATTAATACATTTCATTGGTAAAAGCAAAATAAGCTATTATTACTTTAGCAAACAAGGTTCAGTCCTCATTTTGATAGCCTTTCTCCACTTGCAGCTCATGGTCCATTCAGCCAATGGCTGGTATACGCCAGTCACTGCTATCTTCTGAATGAACAACACAGCTCTGCTAAGCTGATCCTCTCAATAGTTTCAGACTACATATAGCCTGGAAGAATTCTTGCTGTGCAGAAATAAACAAATACGGGATAAACAGAACACTGGGAATCAAAGAGGAAGAAAATGGAGAGGTGGCGTGTCAATGTATTGGGCTTGCATGGCAAGGTTTTGGTAGCAGGGGGGCTACAGGGGTGGCTTCTATGAGAAGACGCCAGATTCCCCAGTGTCTGACACAGCCAATGCCAGCCAGCTCCGAGTCAGACCTGCCGCTGGCCAAGGCAGAGCCCATCAGCAACGGTGGTAGCGCCTCTGGGATAACATAGTTAAGACAGGGAAAAAGTCACTGCACGACAGCAACAGCAGCCAGAAGAGAGGAGTGAGAATATGTGAGAGCCAAAACCCTGCAGACACCAAAGTCAGTGAAGAAGGAGGGGAAGGAGGTGCTCCAGGCACCGGAGCAGAGATTCCCCTGCAGCCCCTGGTGAAGACCATGGTGAGGCAGGCTGTCCCCCTGCAGCCCACAGAGGTCCATGGTGGAACAGATATCTACCTGCAGCCCATGGAGGACCCCATGCCAGAGAGGTGGATGCCTGAAGGAGGTGATGACCCCATCGAGAGCCCACATTGGAGCAGGTTTGCTGGCAGGACCTGTGACCGCTTGGGGGACCCACGCTGGAGCAGCCTGTTCCTGAAGGACTGCACCCCATGGAAAGGGCCCATGCTGGAGCAGATCGTGAAGAACCGCAGCCCATGGGAAGGGCCACCTTGGAGAAGGTTGTGGAGAACCGTCTCCTGTGGGAGGGACCCCACGCTGGAGCAGGGGAAGAGTGTGAGGAGTCCTCCCCCTGAGGAGGAAGGAGCGGCGGAGACGTGTGATGAATTGACTGCAAACTCCCACTCCCCATCCCCCTGCACCACTGGGGGAAGAGGGAGAGAACTCAGGAGTGAAGCTGAGCCCAGGAAGAAGGGAGGGGTGGGGAGAAGGTGTTTCAAGATTTGGCTTTTATTTCTCATTATCCTGCTCCGATTTGATTGGCAATAAATTAAACTAATTTCCTCAAGTTGAATCTGTTTTGCCTGTGACAGCAATTGGTGAGTGATCTCTCCCTGCCCTTATCTTGACCCATGAACCTTTTGTTATATTCTCTCTCCCCCGTCCAGCTGAGGAGGGGAGCGATAGAGCGCCTTTGGTGGGCACCCAGCGTCCAGCCAGGGTCAACCCACCACAGTCAACAACATCAAACGAACGAGGAACTGAAGGGTATGGACCCTTCCACTTGGGAAGCACAATGAGCAAACAGAACCTTCACTGTCACAGAGGGGCAAGATTGCTGGGACTTCTTGGTATAGACACAAGAGTAAGCCATCATGCAGCATGAACAGTGAGCTTCAAGGAGCCTGCTGATATCCCCTCACTTGCAGCTCTCTAGCAACAAGGATTTTGACTTCAAACACTTCCCTTTTTCAGCAGTACTGAGTCACTAGCTGAAAACTTTACTATTAAAAGCACCATTGCTGTAGTGGACATTCGGACACAGAGGTTCCCCAGATAACACTGTGTTGATGAATCTCTTGAAAGCCTTACGATCCAAAGAATTAAAAGGACTGCTGTTATTTATCAGCAAGATGCACACACACCATACCATATGCCCATGCCCAGACTCTGAGGGGATGGCATGTAATACCCAGCACACAGGAGGAATTACACTGTTGGGGGATTTAGAGAAGCTTAAGAATATGCAACAAAGTAAACAGGAAGAAAAAAACCTAACTGATGTAAAAACATTTGTCTTGTTATGGGGGTTAGAGATAAACTGCACAATTTGAAGCCTAGCCTCAAAATCCTGGAGCACTTGTACAATTCCCAGTTCATACCAGAAACTCAGTACTGGGTCCAGCATGTAACAAGTCTCTGAAATTCACTCAGTGGGAACTATTCCTAACTAGAAATATCAAGTATACTAAAAGTTAACACGATACTCAGTTGTTTTTTCAAAAACAGCTTTTAAGATTTTGAAACTGAATATTTGATAATCTTCTGTGACTTAAAAGGAAATGTCCTACAATGCACACGCAGACAGGAAAATAGTTTAGAGGAAGGGAAGGCTGGATTAACTGTCAACAGACGAGTCTTTGCCTACCAAATTACTTTGCCTCTGAATTTTTACAGGCACTAAGCCAGTAACCAATTTTCTCTCCACCCCAAATTTCCAACTGCAGCAACAGAGAACTGGGACACTGGAGCTAACACTCAAACTAATGAGTTGTGACAGATATGACCCTGAGATAGCAGAACTTTTTACTCACGGACAGTTGCCTAAGCTAGGGTTGTACTGTTTAGGACGGTCTGCACATTTTTCCTGAGCTGTTTATTTCCACATGACTTTTGTCACCAGCATTAATTTGTATGGATCGGCATCTACTGCAATAGGATCGGCAAGGAAGCTTCTGAATGGATACATGTTTTTTCTCAGTCTCAATGTTGTATAAGGACAGTACTGCATACAAACAGATGCTACAATTGTGGATACAGCAGAAATATCTAAAAAAAAAAAGTAAAACACACAAGATCAATTCTCATCTTTGTTTTAATTGCTAGTAAGAGTGTTTGGCAACTCCTGCAAAAAGCTCGATGTCGCAAACTACCAGATACTTTAGTGCAATTGTTGCTGAAAGTGCTCTCACTAAGTGTCTTTCATTGATTAGGAAATGACAGTATCATCCAGGGAGAAGATAAGTGATGTTTGCTGGTATTACCCAACAAGGTAAAAGAAGCTACTTGTTTAAGTACTGTTCAAAGATGCCAGAGTTCCTACGATTTGCAAAAAAGCATACAGGAAGACAAACAATTTGAAGAGTCCCAACAAAGCAAAGTAGACAATTCCAACTGTTTTTAATATAATACAAAATGCTCCTAGCTGCCACAGAAAACTTCATCCAAATTCAGTTTTAAACCGGAAAAAAAACCCCACCTCAGCCTTTACTTGACCTCTTTAAGATTTCTACCACTCCTGAAATGTTACCAAATCGTCTTTCCTATGAAGCAGCAAACAAAACAGAAGCAAACTGGTGATCTGTCACTCCAGTACTCCTCACTACCACTAATCCTAGAGCAGATCCAGTGAATTTAGGAAAAGTAGTGTGCAAATTAGATTTAAAATAGACACTGTTTAAACCCAGGCCTACAGTGTTTAATGTGATTTGTCTCAGATTTGTCTCAGACATGGAAGAAAAGTGGATCTTCCATATTTGAGTAAGTTTGATAATGAACACTTCAACATAGTTCTTAAAGAGTACTGTAGCTAGATTAAGTCCTTAATGAAAGCAGTTTTGTGAGCCCTCAATAGCGGCGTTCGGATGCTCTGACTGAGCTGCTCTAAGATTTATGAGTGTCTTCCAGTCTTCCAACACACCTTCCCACAAACAGCAACAATAAATGTTACGAATTTCTTTACAAAAAGAGCATCTTTATGTAAGAGTGTATAATAATAATAACAATACTACAGAGGAGCTGGGAAAGGTACAACAGCACAAGTCAGCAATCGGAGCCCATACTGAGGCTCGTACTTTGGTAGTCAGCCAGTAACAAGACCTGGCCATAAAACTGTATTTGCGGTTTTTTTTTCCAACTCTTCTATCTAGTAGTACCCATCTCCCTGAAATCCACCTGAGCGGTCAAATCTTTAAAGGACTATAACTTAATAAATGCTTTATAATGATAATCAGGACTGTTTCTGTAGTTTTGTTTAGGTCACCAACAACCTCTTTGACATTGCAATGCAGCTCCTGAAGAAAAAAAAAAAAGTTAGTTTCTCAGCCTAGGAGACACAGGGCGCATCCGTACCCCCAGACTCGGGGAGTCACACGCTGGCTCTGCCCAGCGCCCAGGAACTGTGCGCTCCCATCAACGCAAGGCTGCGCAGGAGGAGGACCGGGCCTGGGCGCACTCACGCCGGGAGGCACCGCAGGCAGAAGCCCCCGGAGCGGAGCGCGGGCAGCGCGCCTGTACTTGGCCACTGCTGTCAAGCAACGCGATTTGCAAGTAATGCCGTGGAATGGAGGGCGGACTGCGAAGTGCCATCCCCTGCTCGGAATCACCGTGCCTACCACGTTTGACACCGCAACGGCCAGAAACTAAGCAGAGGACTCGAAAACACGTTATTTTGAGCCAGCCGGTTCCTCGGAGCGCGCTGCATCGCTACCGAGCAGCCAGCGACCGGCACGGCTTCGCCGCCCGAGTTGACCAAAGCGGGAGAAACGAAACACCAAAAAAACCAAACCCAAAAAACCCAACCGCTCTGCGCGGTTCCCACCCCCTCACCGAGGCAACACGTGCGCCCGCTCCCGTCCCCGGCGAGCGAGGGGGGGGCGGGCAGCCCGGCGGGCCAGAGGATGCCCGGCGGCGGCAGGCGGCCCCCGCCCCCAGCCTGCCCGCCATGGCCGCCCCCGGCGCCCTGCCCTGCCCGCCCCGCTCCGCAGAGCGGCGGGACGGCGGCGCCCGCCCCGCCCGCTTTCACTTTCTTTTCTCGCCCAGCCGCCACCGGCACCACCTCGGCAGCGCGGCCCCGGGCACCCGGCGGGGCAGCGGGCTCACCCGCCCCCTCCGCGGGACGGGGCTGAAA